>JASDQU010945558.1:0-16974 GCA_032191745.1 Picea mariana
GGGGGGGGGGTTCGATTGATGTCTTGTTCATTGATTTCCTGCACATTCATTCATTTCTCTCACATACTTTCATGCACCCATTTACCCATTCATTGATCCATCCTCATCCGCGTCTTGGCTCAGGAAAGGGAACCGAACTGCCGAAGAATTAACCACGGGATAGGTGGATGTAGTGGTCATTGGTGTGATCTAGTCGTGACTTGAGGCCCGCATGTCTGAGATGCGTTGGCCTGTGTCCAGCGTTTCTCCGGACCGTGGGTGGCTGGGTATGTTACTGTTTGGTATCAGAGCTTCTGGTTGAAACACTGGGCTGGTATGGGTCGGGTCTATTGGTCAAAGTCTCGGGGTCAAGATCGAATTCTGACCATGAAGTTGAAAATCTCAGGAGGAATGGAATTGCAGAATCTACGCAGGAGATATAATGTTGGAGACCTGTCTAAGGGATTCGAAGGATCATGACCGGCCCCTTCGAATTTAGTAGCGATTGCCACTGTAGGATTAGGAGAGATCAGAGATCGTTGGATCGGAGGACAGGCGAACAGGGGTCGTCCAAAGAAAAGGAAGTAAGGGTTAAGGTCACAATTGTTGGATCCCATGGGAGAGGGAGATCAACATACAGGAGGCATTGCGGGGAACCAAGTTGCACGGGAGATAATTTCCCAAGGTGGTCCCACAATCCAAACCACGGTTTCCCCAAGGGGTTACGTGTCAGAGTCAGGAGAATTGCAGGGTGAAAAGAGGGTTACTCCAAACTGTCGATGCATTCCCCCACAAATTGATAAGCATGCAATGATGTGACATGTTAGGGATCGAACATCGAAACTCCATATAGCCAAAGTAGATCCTGACCGTCGATCACCAAGAGGTACTTGTTAACAGATCAGTAACTATGGAGAGATCTGTTCGAGAGGTTTCAGTTGAGATTTGAAACTCCTGAAGCCCGAAGAGCTGGAGAGACGAAGTAAATCCCGATCGTCCGATCATCTGAAATAAATCTCAAATGTCAGATCACTCGAGGTGAATCTAGGTTGCCTGATCCAGAAGAGACGTGGCATAAATATGTGGATTTCGGGTGAAGACCCGAAGTAAGCCTCAACTTTTCAATTCAAGAGGACACGTGGAAGAATCTCATGTGCTTCGAGGGGTTTGAAGTTTGATATTTACAAAACCCGAAGACCTGAAAGGATCCCATCCATTGATCTGTCGAGAGCCACATGTCACTAGATCCAAGGCTTCAGATAAAAGATAGTAGGGCTAGATAAGTTTTGAAATTTGAGATTTTTGAAGTCCAAAGACTTGAAGTAAGCCTCAACTGTCAAATTAAGGAGGACACACGGTGCAGATCCGTGGACTTCGGGTGAAGACTCGAAGTGAAACTTAGTCATCCGATCCAGGAGGACACATGGCGACAAATTGGCCCATTCAGGAATTCAGAGTTTGGGAGAATTGGAAGTGTGCCAGTATGGAAACTCCAGAAGTCCTGAAGCCTGAAGAGCCGAAGTGATGGGGCACGATGACGTCACCAGGAGGTGATGTGGACCCTGGAATTTTCCAATGTGACGTGGATTGTGGACGTCACCTGGGATGACGTGGATACATGGAATGTGTGCCACATGTTAGTAAGTTTTGAGCATTTGGAGTATTGAAAAGTGAGTTAGAACTTGACACGTTTCACCCGCTTGATTGGGCCACGTGTCCGCTTCTAGTATTTCAACACGTGGCAACAAATCATTGAGTCCGGAGACAGGGCACTTTGGAGGGAAAAGATGTGACAAGTAGCGTTAGGTTGAAAACTCCCAAAGGATGGAGTACATATCAACCATTGATTCCAGATGACACACGTCAAAGGATCGTCTACTTTGGGTGAAAGCAATCCGAGAGAAAGTGTAGGAGGAAAGTTTGAAACTTTCAAAGACCGAAGAGCCGAAGAGATTCACAGCCATTGATCTATGGGAGGACACCCATCGACAGATCATGAACTCTAGGTAAAAGCGTTCCGGGAGGAGGCAAGCAAGGAAAGTTGAGACTCCCAAAGCACGGAGTCTCGAAGTGGATCTTGATCGTTGATTTTGAAAGAGGATGGGGACCGTTGATCTAGTCCTGGCTGAAAGTTTTGAAGACTCGAAGTTTTGGACAAGTTCTTTTTCAGCTAAGTGTTGGGTCATGGCCATGGTCATATGTAGATTGAGAGCTTAGGGAAGGAGGGATAAAGGATGAATTGGTTGTCTTCAAGACAGAAAAGTGATAAGGAAGGTTTTAGCTGTGGTTTCTAGTTGTGGTCACCTGGGAAGGTGGTTTGAAGGAAGTGCCTGCACAGGACGAGATTCTGTGTCAGCAAAGGATAACATGGTAGTGTTATTTTTGGAGAATGGGGATATGATCTCCATGAACAAAAAAAATAAAGATACTTGTAGCATGGTTTGGCAATTTTGTTTATCATATGCATAATTCTAACAAAATGGTCGCTTGCACATTTTGCAGAATTAAGGGGTCTAAACACATCAACTCAGGATGCATATTGAGGAAATGGAAGAAGGAAAGGGATCCTCCAGTCACGATAAGGAGGCCGAAGGCCAAAATACCAAAGTTGGTGATGGAAAGACAAATTCGAATGGACGTAATGGAAAAGGAGAGCAAGAAACATTACTAGAAACGGTAAGAAGCTTGAATATGGAAGTGACAACAAGAGACTGATGAGAGAGAAAATTCAGATAAATGTTCAAGTGTTACAGAGCTTAAATCAGTTGCAGAGACAAATGAAGAAGGGATCAAACTCAATACAAGAGGAAGAAGGCAAGTTCCATGAAAGAAGGAATGATCGTGGAAGAGATGGTTATTCCAGAAGTGCTAGTAGAGCTCATGGACTCCACTCACCTCCTTACTCATAAAGAAGGTTTTATGCATCGAAAGATCTCATAAGAAGTCCAGAGGTGTCTCATGTCAGACACCAAAGAAGGAAACAAGAGGTAGATAGTTTTCAAGGAGAGATGAGGAAGCTCAAGCCACCTTCCTTCGACGGTGAAAGAGAAAGGGAAGATGATGTCGAAGCATGGTTTCTTGGAATCAGAAGATATTTTCAGTTGCATAACTATTCATCGAATCTGGAAGCCAAGATTGCCACCTACCATTTACATGGGAAATATGCAATGTGGTGGGACCAACTAAAGCAAGTGGAACATGTTAATGAAAGTGGGATCACTTGGAAGCAATTAAAGAAGTACTTCTAGAAGGAGTACCTCTCATAGAATTTATATGAAAATAAAATGCAAGAGTTCTTTGAACTCAGGTTGGGAAGCATGACTATGGCAGAGTACGAGAAGAATTTCTTGGGATTGTTAAAGTATGCCAGGTTCATTGGTGATGTGAATGTGAAAATGCAGATATTTCTAAGTGGACTTCCAGCCTTTTACAAGGAAAAGATCAAGTATGATGAACCCAAGACCTTAATTGAGGCCATCAGGAAGGATAAATACATGTATGAGCAAGGCCATGGAAGAGAATCCATGTAGAAGTCTTGGAAGGACAAGAAGAATGCAAAGTTCGATCAGAGGAGGAAAGGATTCAAACCTCCCTTCAATAGGAATGAGCCTAATAGAAATCATCAAGATCAGTATGCTAAGGGGGATTTCAAGAAAGAAGATTCCTTGGGAAAAAGGGGAAGACCACCAATCCAATGCTGGGGATGCAAGGAAGATCACTTGTACAAGGATTTACCACATATAAAGGACATAGTGAATACTGTGCACAACATCCAAGAGGCTACAACAGTCGAAGATATGGAAAGAATCTATTCAGCTTTAGATGATCGACACGGAGAGTACCAGTCCAATATGATCGAGGTGGAAGGTAATATAATGAATCAACCTATTGATATTTTGATTGATTCAGGAGAAATTCATTGCTACATTGATCCTAAGATAGTGGATAGATTACATTTGCAGAAGAGTAAACTTGGAAAAGAAAGTTTGGTTCAATTAGCCACTGGAACCAAAAGAAGAATCCATGATATGGTCAGAAGTTGTTTCATAAGTCTTAATGGCATGAATACTAGTGTTGATCTAAATATCATACCATTGGGGTCTTATGATATTCTGATTGGAATGGATTGGTTGGGCAAGAATTATGATTTCATAGACTACCATAACAAGACATTTACTTGTCTTGATGGAAATGGAAAATAAAGCACTGTGAAAGGAATTCCAAAACCCATCTCTATAAGGGAGATTTCATCCTTACAGCTAAAAATATGTTTTAGGAAGGGATGTCAATTGTATGCAGCTCATGTGGAAGAGCCAGATAATACAAAGGGGCCAAGCCTCGAATATTTCTCAGTACTACAGAAATTTGAAGATGTATTCCAAGAAATACCCGTATTTCCACCAAGAAGGGAGATAGATTTCTCAATTGATTTGGTGCCAGGAGTTTCCCTGGTGTCAAAAACACCTTACAGAATGATCACACTAGAGTTAAAAGAATTACAAATACAGTTGGAGGAATTGTTGAAGAAGGGGTACATACGCCCAAGTGTTTCACCTTGGGGAGCACCAATACTTTTTGTCAAAAAGAAGGATGGAACCTTGAGGCTGTGTATTGACTTTCGACAGCTGAACAAGTATCCTCTACCCCGAATTGATGACTTCTTTGATCAACTAAGAGGAGAAAAGCTATTTTCAAAAATTGACCTGAGGGAAGGATACCATCAGGTAAGAATCAAGGAAGAATACATTCATAAGACAACCTTTAGGACTAGGTATGGGCATTATGAACTTGTAGTGGTGCCATTTGGACTGACCAATGCACCAAATGTCTTCATGTGCTTAATGAATGGCATATTCAAGAATTATTTGGATAATTTTGTCATAGTATTCCTAGATGACATACTTATCTATTATAAGTCTGAAGAGGAGCATGAACATCACTTAAGACTGGTATTGCAAGTACTGAGAGAACATCAGTTGTATGACAAGTTGAGTAAGTGTTCTTTTTATCAAAAGTAGATCCATTACTTGGGACACATTATTTCAGAGCATGGCATAGCAGTAGATCCAGAGAAGATCGAATCCATTAGAGAATGTCCAATACCCATAAATGTGTCAGATGTCAGATATTTTATGGGATTAGTTGGCTACTACAGAAGGTTCATAGTAGGTTTCTCTAAGATTGCTCATCCCATCACTTCTTTACAAAAGAAGGGAACTAAATTTGAATGGACACTCAAGTGTGAAAATAATTTTAATCCGTTGAAGGAATTACTTACTAGTGCACCTGTGTTAAATATTGCTAACCCAAATGAAAGTTTTGTGGTATGTACAGATGCATGTAAGGAAGGACTTGGGGGATTCCTCATGCAAAATGGACACATCATTGGCTATGAGTCCAGAACGTTTAAGGAACATGAGAGGAACTATGCCACCCATGACTTGGAGCTTGCTGCCATTGTTCACACCTTGAGTATGTGGAGGCATTATCTCATGGGGAAGAAATTTGAATTAAGGACAGACCACATTGGCCTGAAGAATCTTTTTGAACAACCAACCTTGAATTCCAGGCAAACAAGATGGATGGAATTTTTAAGTGAACATGACTTCGATATCAAGAATATCAAGGAAAAGGAGAATAAAGTTGTCGACGCACTTAGTAGAAGAGTGCATATCATGCATGATGTTGTTGTTAGTATGCATCATCCAGACTTGAAGAGCATAATTTTAGATGGTCTTGTTATAGACCAATATTACCTACAAGTAAAGGAAAACTTACAGCAAGGATATGTACATCAGAAAATAAAGGAGTATGAGATAAAGGAAGATGGATTACTCATGCATAAAAACAAAATCTATGTTTCTAGTTCTGGAGAACTGAGGAATTTGGTACTAAAGGAAATGCATGATGTTCCTTATGCTGGAAATCCCGGTTACCAGAAAATAATTACAGCAGTAAGAAGCCAGTTCTTTTGGCCAGGAATGAAGAAGGATTTTGTTGATTACATCGCTCGATGTATGGAATGTCAAAAGGTGAAGGCTAAGCATAGGCACCCAACGGGTTTGCTGCAGCCATTGCCAATCCCATAGAAGAAATGGGAAGTGATCACCATGGATTTCATCATAGGATTACCCAGAACAAATAAGCAACATGATTCAATCATNGAAATCCCGGTTACCAGAAAATAATTACAGCAGTAAGAAGCCAGTTCTTTTGGCCAGGAATGAAGAAGGATTTTGTTGATTACATCGCTCGATGTATGGAATGTCAAAAGGTGAAGGCTAAGCATATGCACCCAACGGGTTTGCTGCAGCCATTGCCAATCCCATAGAAGAAATGGGAAGTGATCACCATGGATTTCATCATAGGATTACCCAGAACAAATAAGCAACATGATTCAATCATGGTGGTGGTTGACAAATTAACAAATGTTGCTCTTTTTGTGCCTATGAAGACAATGCATACAACAGATAATATTGCATAAAATTTCATGAAGGAAATTGCTAGGCTGCATGGGATACCTAGGACAATTGTCTCGAACAAAGATACAAAGTTTACCTCCAATTTTTGGAGGGGATTTTTTAAATAATTTGGCACAAATATAAATTTTATCACAACATATCATCCCCAAATAGATGGGAAGACAAAGAGGGTAAATCGAATAATTGAAGACACACTGAGAATGTATGTGATGGATAAGCCATCTAAGTGGGAAGATTACATACACTTGGTTGAGTTTGCATATAATAATGGGTATCAATATTCATTGAGAATGAGCCCATTTGAAGCCTTATACAGTGGGAAATGTGATACTACAGTAAGCTGGGACAACCCAATAGATAGAGTGATACTTGGGCCGGAGTTTCTCAAGGACATGGAAGACTAGGTGGTCAAGATCAAGCAGAATTTAAAGGTAGCTCAGGATAGACAGAAATTTTATGCAGACAAGAACATGACAACTAGAGAATTTAAAGTAGGGGAGCATGTACTTTTGAAAGTGGAGCCCAAGAAAAGCTCTTTGAAATTGGGTAGTTGTACAAAGCCGACGACCAGATTTTGTGGTCCATTTGAAATATTGGACAAAATAGGGCCAGTTGGATTCATGTTTGCATTGTCTGCTTCCATGAATGTGCATAATGTGTTTCATGTCTCTTTACTAAATAAATATTTACATGATCCTAACCATGTTAATGATTGGCATCTGATTCAGGTAGAGAGAAAGGGAGATTTTTAGGTTCCGCCAATGCGGGTATTGAACTGAAAAGTCAAAATGATCCATAATCAAGTTAAAAGCTAGTAAAAGTTCAGTGGACCTACTATGGTCCTAAAGATGCTACATGGGAGCATGAAGATGCCATGCAGGCAGAGTACCCGCAACTTTTTGAATAAATTTGATATTTTGATCTATATTTTGTATATGCACTAAGGACAGTGCCAAAATAAGGGGGAGGGGATGTAACACCCCAGGTTTTTAACCCCCATTTTAAATAATGTATTGTTACAATGTTGAGAGGTCAGAGTGCCCAAACAATTATTAAAAGGCGAGTGTGCCCAAGACATGTAATGTTTTTATCATTATTAATAATAAATACATGGTTGGCTGCTAGACGGACAAGGAATAGAATTATAGGGGGATATGATTCCACAAGAGAGGGGGATTTAGGGGCTAAATGTTTATTTCCTATTTTAACTACCCTTTTTTCTAAGGGGGGGGGGATCAGTTACGTGAGCTTCCTAGGGAAGGCCAGGAGGTTCTTGATTTCCCCACGAGGTTACTTAAACCCGCCTCTGGTCTAATGGGGGGGTTCGATTGATGGCTTGTTCATTGATTTCCTACACATTCAGTCATTTCTCTCATGAAATTTCATGCACTCATTTACCCATTCATTGATCCATCCTCATCCACGTCTTGGCTTGGGAAAGGGAACCGAACTGCCGAAGAATTATCCACATGATAGTTGGTTATAGTGGTCATTGTTGTGATCTAGCCGTGACTTGAGGCCCACATGTCTGAGATGCATTGGCCCGTGTTCAACGTTGTTCACAGCTGCGAGTCTTGAAGGTTCCATCATTGAGATTTTGGACCAGTTGCGTTGGAGCCCGAATAAGGAGAAGGACTGCTTGAGGGATTGCATGGCAAAGAAGGGTGGAAGTCCATTCTCTCGGATGGTGCAAGATGTGTAGAAGAGAGCTGGGTATTTGGATTGTTGTGAGAGTTGGGAAGCCTGTGAGAGCTTGGGTGCTGACTAGTTTGGGAAGCCAAGTACACTCTGGAACTGTCTTTGTGGATTCATAGCTCTAGCTGGGGATGACACTGTTGTTGATATTTGGAGAAGTGGTGTCTACGGTTGGGTGGAACATCCTTGGTCTGTATCTAGTTGATGTCATCTTTCGTACAGATAATTTCTCTCTGTTATGGTATCATTTACATGTATATGAATGTATTTCTGTTGTGTATATTTAATTATCGCTTAATTGAATATTTAGACTATGCATTCTTTTTGGATATTGATTTGCATGTCTTAAAGTCTTTTATTTTATGCATCCTTAAATTAAAAAAAGGTATCGGTAAAAGAAAGAAGTCCCAAGGTGGGCTTGAACATAGAATGCCCTGGCCTGTGGGTGGCTGGGTATGTTACACAAGTGCCCAAAATAACAATTTCTAGGCATAAAAGAGAATTAGTACCCCCAGTTAGTCAAGTACACTCCTACCCTCATCAATACACTCAAATCAGGTTANTTGTTCACAGCTGCGAGTCCTGAAGGTTCCATCATTGAGATTTTGGACCAGTTGCGTTGGAGCCCGAATAAGGAGAAGGACTGCTTGAGGGATTGCATGGCAAAGAAGGGTGGAGGTCCGTTCTCTCGGATGGTGCAATATGTGTAGAAGAGAGCTGGGTATTTGGATTGTTGTGAGAGTTGGGAAGCCTGTGAGAGCTTGGGTGCTGACTAGTTTGGGAAGCCAAGTACACTCTGGAACTGTCTTTGTGGATTCATAGCTCTAGCTGGGGATGACACTGTTGTTGAGATTTGGAGAAGTGGTGTCTACGGTTGGGTGGAACATCCTTGGTCTGTATCTAGTTGATGTCATCTTTCGTACAGACAAGTTCTCTCTGTTATGGTATCATTTACATGTATATGAATGTATTTCTGTTGTGTATATTTAATTATCGCTTAATTGAATATTTAGACTATGAATTCTTGTTGGATATTGATTTGCATGTCTTAAAGTCTTTTATTTTATGCATCCTTAAATTAAAAAAAGGTATCGGTAAAAGAAAGAAGTCCCAGGGTGGGCTTGAACATAGAATGCCCTGGCCTGTGGGTGGCTGGGTATGTTACACAAGTGCCCAAAATAACAATTTCTAGGCATAAAAGAGAATTAGTACCCCCAGTTAGTCAAGTACACTCCTACCCTCATCAATACACTCAAATTAGGTTAGAGAAGAAATCAATCTACTCTCCCCAAAATCACAATCAATAAAACCAATTTATGCTCTAGAAAAAACTTCCAATAATCCTTCAATGACCAACACCTAATTACAAAGAAGACCTTTCTTTTTAAAATTTTCACAAGCATAACAAAACTTTCCAAGACTGCCTCTTTACTTTCCCTTCCACCCCCCTCCCCCCACCAGATCATAAAAGGGATAACTTATGCTTATGAAGGAAATTACAAGTGTCATAAAGTGGCTAAAACTAAATTGCAACTGAGTCCCCTTAATCTCTTTTACCCCAATCAACTTTAGTAGTCATTTTCAAGTATTTTCCCCTTCACAAGGCTTCGTAAGAACCACTAACAATGTGGTGAATTTCATTGAGCATGAGTCCCTTCCCAAGGCTTCCTAAGCACTAGGGAAAGGTGGTCACATTCACCAACAATAATCCACTTCACTTGGAAGGGATTTTGTTACAACCTTATTTTCCACCTTAGAGTCTCACGCAGGACACACAATTGATATCATGCTCAAACACACTCTTTTTCCCAATTCTAGTCAATTGTTTAGGGAATTCGCTACTAAACCCACTAATAGGGTGTGACCCTTCGATATTGAGCTCACTATCAGGCCACAATCAGTTGCTAGATGCATGCTTGTTGGCCTTTGACTTCCATTGCAACCTTCTAGAATTGGTGATTTCCAAGGAGATGAATGTTGGGTGAGTTGTTTATCTCATGGAAAGAACTTGGGAACTCTCAATCCAATCAAGATTCACTAAGTTCTAGAGATTTAGAAGCACCCCTAAGCCTCCTTCACCAGTCTATATAAGGAAGGAATTCCATGGGAAAAAGGAGGAAGAATCATTCACAGATACATGTTGCTGAATTTTCATAGGAGCTTCTTCACAAAGTTCAACATTCAGATCGGGTTTTCCTTTCTTGAGTGAGGGTTGAGGAGGATTAAGATAAAGGAGAAAAAAGAGCATATATTTCATGACTCAAGGGATGGTTATGTGAGAAATATATTGTTGTCATTGATTGATATATAGATCAATATGGTTTTCCCCTTATCATGCTTGTGTATTCGATGCTTAATACTTGCTTGAGTTAGATCTAATCTTTTCTTGAGTAGATTAGGCTAGATCTAGTTTGAATTTGGTTTCCTTAATGATTAAAAAGGTTTGAGAGAGGCTTATTTTGTCTATTTGTGTGCAGGTAGGAGGTTGAAGGAGATGGAGTAGGATCTCTGGGACTACACCAGTTGAGGGCATGCAAAGATGACCTTCAACAACAAGGTATGCCTTTCTCTCCAATTATTCTAGCATAATTAAGGAAAATTTAGTAGATCTAGGGAAAATTATATAGAAATCTAGCCCTTATGTTTGTCTTGGATCGAGGGCAGATCCAAGGGAGGTATTTCTTATTTGTATGCGATATTTATCCATAAAATAACTAGTGACTCCACCGGGGAAGAATATTTTATTCTTCTCTAGTTAAAATTTCCCCTTGCTTTTCAGTCTTTTGAAATTTCTTTGCAATTTAAAATATTCCCTGTCACTCCCTCAGAGAACGGATATTGCAGATCTGTCAAATCTAGGTCATTTTCCCAAATTTTTGCAGACGATCATGGCATGCTACTTCATACCACGTTGATCGGTCGTATGTTTCATACTTGTTGGGACACGACTTCCTACAGATGATCGCTAGCTACATGCTTCCTAGGCCTTGACCGCTCTTGTAGCTCACTATTTTTCATATTATTCTAGTTTTACCTGATTACATTTGGACTGTGTTTGGACTTAGAAGCCGATTAGTGGTCTGATATCTTAGATCTCTTTTTTGTTTGAGCCTCTCTTTGTTGCTTGTGTTTTCAAGGGGATTTGGGGCATTGTGTTTTTTTATTCTCTCATTTTCTTTAGTGATTTTAAAGTGGATTTGAGATTTTTTTTGGGTGATTTCATTTCATTTAACTGATTTCTAGCCTAGGTTTTCATTGTCCTAGATTTTTCCCTCATGGCCGCAGTTTCCCCATTAACATATTGTGACCAGTCTCTAGAAATCTACAAATAGCTCATGACCAATCATGCTATGTATGAATGTTGGGGCACAACATCTTGAGGAGAGTTCACTAGTTTCATACCTATTCACTCATGAGTATTGACTACCCAAGTGAAGGCTAGGTCACGACATTTCTTGTAGGGTGCATTAAAAAGGCATGTAGGGTGCAAAAAGAATCCATTTTTTGCAAAAACAAATTTGGGTTTTTTTCTTATGAATCACAAGGTCCTTATCCTTGGGAAAGATAACCTTTAGAACTTAGTTTTTGAATATTTTTTTCATTATTGTTTTCATGGAATAAAAGAGAAAAATAAAACATTCATTTTGTGATCATCCCTTTTGGAGCATTTTAGGATTGTTTTTTTCAGAATTGCATGGCAGTATTGCTTGTGAATTTTGGGTTTGAAATTGCCTTTTGGAGTGATTGATAGACACATTTGGATTTGAGTGATTGTTTGGATTGGAGTGGTTATTTGATAAAATAAAGCTCTTGTTCCTTCCCTTAGATGGTTTTCATAAAAAAAAAAATGCATTTCTTTCATTTTAATTCTTTGTCTTTCTTTGGATTGGAACGAGTCAAAACACCATTAAAGTTTCATTCCATTACCCTTGAGTAATCAATAGCCTAATAAACAAAATTGATTAATACAAAATCTATTAGAATCGTTTCTTCATAGAAAATCAACAAGATCACGATTTAGGGCCTTGGTGTAGGATTGAAGAGTAAATTCTCCAAGGCCGTAAAACCAAAACTAGAAAATCACTAGAGAGTGTTTAAATCCATTATCACAACATCTATGTTGGGAAGCTCCTCTAACACAAGATTTAAGTATGAGGTCACATTGGGGAAATTATGGTGATATCTCATCTTGATCCAAAAAGATCATTTACACGAAAATGGTTGAGTTATTATGCATGTGTTTATTAACCATTTAGGAAGTTTAATGAAAGAGGAAGAAATATGATAGCCACATAAACATATACAAAACTTAAATGAATCATAAACAAAAACAAACCATACACACCAATATGATAACGAAGTTCAACAAACTCGCCTACATCTCTGGGCCTTTGTCTCAATGGGTGAGGCTTTCTTGTTTCTGTTCAAATATCAATAATTACATCAAAAGAGTGCCAAAAGGTTACAAAACTGATATGGTCTTGTTCTAATATATCTCAAGAACTCAACATAAGAAACAACAATCAAATCGGATTACCAGAGCTCCTAGAAATGGCCCACAAACATGTGCTCCTCAACAACTTCCCTGCATAAAAATGGCTTTGTCTTGGAAAATATTTAGCATAAACCTTCTCTGAATGTCCCCCTATGGCCTCAATAAGGCCTGGTTTATATAGATATGAAGTTGGTAACCATCTCCCAACTTCCTCCCAAGATTTGGCCTCAAAAAGAGCCCAATATCTCCCAATAATGACCAAAATCTCCAAAAACAAGACTATAAATCATTAAAAATCTTTTAATAAATGTTAATAACCACTTTTGAATAAATATTGGGCGCAACCCCTTATGTGTTGGCCCCCTATTCGTATCGGATCCTTCCATATGGCCAAGCACTAGCACTTGGCGCGCTAGCTCCCCACTTCTCGGCTCTTGGACGCATGCTAGACCATGTGGTCGTGGCTAACACACCCACACACTAACTGTTTAAACCCTCTAAGACATAGCTCTTGGTTTATCCCCTAGTCAGCAGGCTAGCTCGACTGACCGAGCTAAACCTCTTATCCATTGCGCTAAACTTCAGGTCGTATGGGGTGTACCTGTCTCATCAAGATCAACCGTAACAAAATCATGACAACTGACATCATATTGTTAGCCATTTGTACCCTATCACATATTACTGAAGCCACTATCATCCATGTAGACAACATTACTAATAATAGCATAAAAAATATGACTGCAAATGAGATGATATGTTTGTAATATTTGCATGACATAAGCTTATCTTGAAGAAAACTGTGATTGATTTTCCATTCTACAATAATCTCTTGTTCTTTCTTAAGATCTATTACTTGATTTGAAATAATTATAGGTGTGTTGTGTGCTTGAGCTGCCTTCTTTAATTGTTCCATTGTTTGAAGAGTTTTATTTGCCTTTACATGATGAGCATGAACCACATATTCTTGACCTTCTTTGGTTAAATGATATTGATTCTTTGTCGTGTAGAAGATTTCTTTATGATCATACAAGTATGGACTACCTAAGACCATTCCACATTCACTTTCACTTAGTGGCACTACATCACATGTTACCTCATCCACATACTTAGATGAAATTGCAAATTTTAATGTGCACTGCTTTGTTATGTGCAATTGATGGTTGTTGCTTATCCATTTAAGTGTGTAAGGCTTATGATGCATCTGTGTTTTTAATCCCAATTGCTTAACCAGTTCTTCTGAAATTAGATTAGATTGAGATCCATTATCTATCAATGTGTCTATTTTAGTGTGCCTCGTGATGACCCTGATGTGAAACAAGTTACTTCTACAATCATTTCCTTCACCAATTTTACCTATCATACCAACCAATGAGACCTTAGATTCGTCACATGAATCTGATGCCAAGTCTATGGGTCGTGTTGTTTCTGCAACTGTTTGCCTCCCTTTATTTTCCTTGAACCACTTTGGCCTCTTCTTGGGATGCAATTGCAAACAATGGTCCTCATCATGCCCCTCTTTCTTGCAATGCTTGCAAGAAGGTTTCTCTTCCTTTCTTGTCACTGAATTTGACTTATTTCCATGCCACTTCCTTTTGTCCTCTTTCCTTGAAGATGATTCCCCTGATACACCAACACTTGTTTTCCCTGCTTCAATGTATGTCACTTGAACATAAACCTCATGAAAATTAGTTGGTCCAAACATGAATACAGTGTTTCGAATATGTGCAGGTAAACCTCCTATATGATTCATAAGAGTTTCTTGGGTATGTAAAGGAATATATAACATCAATACCATTTTACAAAATCCATCAATATAGTCTTGCATTTTCTGTCCTTTTCTTAGTTTTAAATCTTGTCATTCTATTAACGCTTTCTCTTTATAGCCCAAAGGATAGAATTGATTTCTAAGTGCAGAAATAAAAAATTTCCATGATGGAAATACATTACCCACTTGTTGCGTGCCATTTTGCAACTTGCTTTGCCAACATATGAGTGTTGTGCCTACAAGCCTCAATGATGCCAATTTGATTTGTGTGGCCTCATCCTTGATCTGTTGCACACTGCAATAAACCTCCATCTTTCTGACCCAATTTTCAAGTCTTTCTGCATTAACTTCACCATTATATATGGGTAATTTGAATTTAACATCAAGTTTTAATAATGGAATTTTGTTCTTATGTTTATGAACATGTTTCTTTGCATTGGATTTAGAACTTGAAATTGAAGAAGAAGGAGAAGAAGCAGGTGAAGATGGAGGTGAAGGAGGAATTTGAGGAGGATCTTCTCCTTCTTCACTTTTTCCCTTTGAATATTCACCAAGAACTGGTCTCTTTCGTTCCAAGTAATCTTCATACAAAACCTTCGTCATCTCCAACACGACGAAGAAAGTTTTTCGAAACTCTTTCTCATCCTGAGAAAGTCCCTCTTCCAATGCCATCTTCTCACTTTGAGAATTTCTCTTTCTCAATCCAATCAATGGATTCTCTTCAATAATCTCACCTTCACCATGATGTATATTTTCCTTGGTTAGCATGCAAAACTCAAATCCAAACGTCAACTAGCTCTAATACCACTTGATCCAAAAAGATTATTTTACACGACAATGGTTGAGTTATTATGCATGTGTTTATTAACCATTTAGGAATCTTAATGAAAGAGGAAAAAATATGACAACCACATAAACATATACAAAACTGAAATGAAGCATAAACAACAGCGAACCATAAACACCAATATGATAACAGAGTTTGGAAATCTCGCCTATGTCTCTGAGCCTTTGTCTCAGTGGGTGAGGCTTTCTTATTTTTTTTCAAATATCAATCAGTACATCATAGCAGTGCCAAAAGGTTACAAAATTGATCTGGTCTTATTCTACCAAATCTCAAGAACTCAACAGAAGAAACGACACTGAAATCATATGACTAAAGCTCCTAGAAATGGCTTGCAAAGGTGCACTCCTGAACAACGTCCCTACATAAAAATGGCTTTGGATTGGAAAATCTTTAGCATAAACCTTCTCTAAATGTGCCCCTATGGACTCAATAAGGCTTGGTTTATATAGATATGAAGTTGGTAACCATTTCTGAACTTCCTCCCAAGATCTGGCCTCAAAAAGAGCCCAATATCTCCCAATAATGACCAAAATCTCCAAAAACAGGCCTATAAATCATTAAAATTCTTTTAATAAAGTTTAATAACCACTTTTGAAGAAATATTGGGCAGAACCCCTTATGTGCTGGCCCCCTGGTCATATCATATCCTTCCATATGGCCAGGCACTAGCACCTGGCATGCTAGCTCCCCACTTCTCGGCTCTTGGATGCATGCTGGGCCATGTGGCCATGGCTAACACATCCACGTGCTAACTGTTTAAACCCTCTAACACATAGCTCTCGGTTGATCCTCTGTTCTGTGGGCTAGCCCGACCGACTGGGCTAAACCTCTTTTCCATTGCGCTAAAATTTGGGTCGTATGGGGTGGAGTGATATGACCATGATCCGGGGGAGGAGTTGGCGCTTATCCAAACCACGCAAACTTTACAAGGACTGGGGGTTGTTTAAATGGGCATATGCCAAGACTTATGACTAGGGGTTGGGGCTAGACTCTAGCCCTTACCTCTGCTCGGATACACATATCACCAAACTTAAATATAATCGACGTTGATAAGGGGTAAGAAACAATGCGCAGGTGGGATGGCTAGCCTGACCTATCAAGTCACTTGGCTCGGTGGAGAGGTCTCCGGTTCGAATTTGGTGGACACCAAAATTTTTCCAAAACCATGAACTAGTAAAAGGGTGCCACATGGCATCCCACATCTAGGCCACGTGGAATCACTCCATTTGGCGAGAACAAAGCCATGTGTCATTTGCCTAATGGTCCACTTGTCTACCACATCAACTGCCCTGTCATCTGACTGTACACTAACATGTGTAGATGTACGAACATGCCATGTGTCACCACTGTAATGGTGACACATGTCACTCCCTGATTGGTCCTTTGTACCTATCCACGTTAGCGTATGTACACCCAATTAGCCTACCATGTGTAACCTCGAGAAGCTACCAACTTTGCATGCCATGTCATTTGTACGATTGCATGGATTGTACAGTCAGATTCCACTTGGAACTGTACGAAATGTATGGGCTTGTGTAGTCATCTTCCACGTGGAACTGTACAGACTGTACAGTCATCATTTTTTTTCCTGTTTGGGAAAACAAACAGATCGACATAATTTGAGCATACAATATCCATTTGAACCTGTTCAAGTTGTTCTGGGTTTGTATTGACGAGGAATACACGTAGGTCCGTTTTGAAGACATTATAA
>JASDQU010945559.1:4420-16871 GCA_032191745.1 Picea mariana
CATATATGGATGTCATAATGTTTGATATTAATGGCATCATGCTAGGATTTATGGTATGGGTGAAGTTTTAAACAAAATTGATGGGTCACTAATGTATCCATGTTCAACAATTATTTTTTTGTGTTCCTATTCACATAGGCAAATGTTTTCTAACATATATCCTAGTGAAGTATAAGTAAGGTTAAATGTCGGTATGACTTTCGCATTTTCTCAATTTTTGAAAGGTTCAAGTAATGAGAAAAAGATGCGCAAGAGGCACAAGGGAGAATAACCCAAGCCAGTGGGAGTATGTTCGTAGTCAGCCAAATCTGTTGGAAAGGACGTGACCCGTAACAAGTTATCCAAAATCACGTTCTCCATCCCTCACTCATCATCATGGCCTTACGTGCATCCATCGGAAGAAAACAATCATTTTAAAATATTTTAAACCCAGCTGCAATGAATGAAAATCAATTGAGAAGAGGAAAGCGGTTAGGACATTAGAAGTAGTATTAGGATTCTGACAAATAGAATCAAATTTTCAACAAGCAATATTGGTTCGAGCAAGTGGTTTCTTCTCAAGGAAAGACGACTATAAATCAACAAGAAGAGCTCATTTTTAGGGTCGACACTTTGGGGAATTTAAGAGTATCTTATACCCGAGTTGTTTGATCAAAGATCCCCTCAGACACATCCTCTACGGTATGTTTTAGTTTGTGCTTCTTTTTTGTACATGTATTATTGTAAAAACCCATCTCTCACATTCCATGGCTTCTTGTATCAGATCCTCATCAATAAAAGCTCGAGCAACAAGTTTTATGGCATGTATAATGTAACTGCATATTATTTAAGTTATGACGTTGAAGTGATTTCCTTTGAATGTATGACCACTTCATGCGATTTTTTCATGTGTTTAATTATGTGCGAAGGGTACCTCCATGGATTTAAGTATATGAAAATGTTTAATTGTTTGATGCATACTTTAATGATATGATATATTTTTCAAGGCTACTGAATTCTTAATTGTTCAACACGTCATTTTGTTCATAGGCTGTGAGATTCACCATAGACTTGTTTGACATGTCTATCTTGTATGTCTTCTAGTCCTCCCTTTCTCAACTTAAATGAAATTGTATGAATCACTCGTGGACATATGCCTCTTTGTGTTGAATGCCTTGATATTGGTTATGATATTGTTTGAGGGTTGAGAGTTCTATAAGAGAAAGAGAGAGAGTTGCCCCAAAATTTTGCATTAATTTTGTTGTAAATCAACATGGTTTTAAGATCTATCTTAGTTCTTAGCCCCTGGGATGCTTCAACATAATTCCATTTATAGACTAGAACATCTCGAGGGATAACAAATACTACACTATGGTATTATCAAAGACTTTGATTTGAAGCTTGAGTTTCCAAATGTTTTATCCATAATAATCTTTTGATGTTTCATGGAATGATGATTTAAAGTTCTCTTATTTATGTGGTCCACATTTCTTGTCTTTTTTATTGTGGATATCCTTTTACTTTCTTGATAAATTCTATAATGGAAATTTCAACCTTTTATTTATCATACTTATTTTCTTTATCCATGTTGTAAGATATTGTATATATTTGTTTCCTTTTTGAAAGGTATCTGGTCCCTATTCCAAATACTATTTTGAATAAAAATGTTAGGTTTTTTATAATCTCGTCAATCTCCTATTTTGTTATACACTTATAAGAAAAATAGGAGTACCACCTATCTGAAAAATCAGGGGGATTCATATCCTTGTGAGGTTTACCTTAAGACCGTAAAATAGTCTTATAGATCAACAATTCTCTAACCTTATATTTATCTATTGAATATCCATAGAGTAGGCTTGGTATGTCATCCCATTATTAGACACTTCTTGAACCTAATTATTGTTTGGATTGGTAGTTGGTTGTGTAGGAAATTGTTGTTTTTTTGGTACTTGTTGATTAATGCTTGTGGAAGCATTGGTATGTTGTGGTAGAGGGGAGAGAAACTATTGTTGGTATTGTTTTGGAGGTCTCCATCCTTGTGGAGGGTTAGTGCAATGATGGTTTTTCATTGGATGTTGGGATGGAAATGGTTGATAGGACGGAATGAAAAGTTGAGGTTGATTTTGATATTGCCATTGATTTTTCATGGGCTAGTTAGGTTGATTAGGGGGATACCAAGGTTAAATATGCATTTAGGAGTTATTTCTAACAAAGTATTGAGGATGAGAGTAAGACATACTTTGTTGAAATTTCCTAGGAAATCCTTGCCTTCTTTGGTTGATGAAGTGTAACACACCCATAGTGGGGTGTAAAAATTTCGTTCTCCTTACAGGAACAAATCCTCTCCACGGTCTCTAGTTTGGAAAGTCGGGGGACTAGCCCCCTTTTCTTTGATGACCATTGTATATGACTGTAGGTTACGATTGAACTCCAATCACGTGATTGGGGGCGTGGACAAGGGTGGTTTGAGTCCAACTTCTTTTCTCCCTGCAATTCACCACGAGCCACCACGTGTCCCTTTCTCAATACCGTGGTTTCAATTGTCACCCGCCCTCTAACTTTTAAAGTTCGAGAACTTTCTATCCCCGCAATCCAACGTGACATTTGATCTCACGATCTTGACGGTATTTCTGAACTGATGACTCAGATCTGCCCCTTTTTAAATCAACAGACGTGATTTCCTTCGGGACTTCAGCGTTCATAGTTTTCAACTCTCAAACCTTGCTTTCTTTGTAGTGGCTATCTCTCGCAGTGGAATATCTTTTGACACCTATCCCTCGCAAATGGATGGTTCAGATTAACTCTTGCTCTCTGGTTTTCGGGAGTACTTATTCAATACCTTCTCTTTCTCCCGGAATGATTTTTCCCAGAGTGGCATATCATTTTCCACACGTCCTCTCCAAATCAATGGTCCTGGTGCTCTTCAGGACTTTGACACTTTTCAACCAAGACCAGATCAACGACCCTCAACTCCCATCTCGATCAACGATCGAGATTCTTCTTCGGGACTTCATCACTTTCACTCTCTATTTTCCTCCAGAGTATTTCGTACCCTGAGTCCTAGATCTGGTGCCACACGTCCACCTCAAATCGACGGCTCTCGTCCACTTTGGGACTTCGGTGCTTTCACCCTCTACTTTCCTCTAGAGTATTTTGTACCCAGAGTCCTAGATCTAGCACCATGCATCCACCTCAAATCAACTACTCTCATCCGCTTCGGGACTTTGGACTTTAGAAATCTCAAACCTTGAATCCTCCTTGTTCTGTTTCTTTCAGAACGTTCTATTTGGAGTTTGTGATCTGATGACATGTGTCCACCTCAAATCGGTGGCTTCGGTCTGCTTTGGGACTTCCGCCTTCAAAAATATCAAACCCGAATCCTCCACACTCTGTTTCTTTTGGAACGTTTTATCTGGAGTTTGCGATCTGATGACATGTGTCCTCCTTCGAATCGATGACTCCCAGGGGCTTCAAATGTTCAGGCTTCAGTGATTTCAAGCTCTTATCCTTCACGTTCTCCCAGAGTGTTTTCACCCTGAGTTCACGATCTGTCACCACATGCCCTCTAGATCTGACGATCAATATTCTCTTCGGGTCCTCTTGCTCTTTGGGCTTCAAGAGTTTCAACTCTCAACTGAAACTCTCGAAGTGATTTCTCTGGAGTTACTGATCTGCTGACATGTGTCTCTTGGCGATCAATGGTCAGGATCTACTTCGACTATTTCACCTCCTCCTGGTCCATGAACTTCTGGAATTGTGGATCTTGTGTCATATGTCCTCCTTAGCGATGGACAGTCCCAAATTACTTTGGGACTTCAGAACTTTGGCAAGTTCACTCTCCTGCATGTGCAAAGCGCTAAGGCTCCTGCACNTCAAGCTCTTATCCTTCACATTCTTCCAGAGTGTTTTCACCCAGAGTTTATGATCTGTCACCACGTGCCCTCTAGATATGACGATCAAGATTCTCTTTGGGTCCTCTCGCTCTTTGGGCTTCAGGAGTTTCAACTCTCAACTGAAACTCTCGAAGTGATTTCTCTGGAGTTACTGATCTGCTAACACGTGTCTCTTAGCGATCAATGGTCAAGATCTACTTCGACTATTTCACCTCCTCCTGGTCCATGAACTTCTGGAATTGTGGATCTTGTGTCATATGTCCTCCTTAGCGATGGACGGTCCCAAATTACTTTGGGACTTCAAAACTTTGGCAAGTTCACTCTCCTGCATGTGCAAAGCGCTAAGGCTCATGCACCTTTCTTTGATCAAATGGTTGTTGATCCTCTGCGTTGTGATCCAATGGTTATTGTCATTCCTCCTCTTGATATTCTGACTTCCTTTGACTTAGAATAGTTTTGTGGATGTTCAAAGGCCTCAACCTTTGCTCCTCCTATGAGCCCAACTATCTTGGGTCTTACTTTTTCTCTTGAAAAATGTTACCTCTTCTGAGCTTTATGATTCTCTCAAAACAATGATACCGAAGGAATATGTTACACCATGGATTTCCTAAGGGGTTCATGACCGACCATCTCTCAACTCTTCAAGGCCTGGCGGTTATGATCTGACCAATACTGAGATGTCCATCGATCGACGGTTCACAGTAATTGTGGGGCCTCAACGAGTGTGCTCTTTATTAGAGAGTTCACCCTCCGAAATATGGAAAGTAATTTCCCAACTCGGTTGAAACAAAGTTGTTGATCTTCCAACCTGACAAGATCAATGATGTTGGTGAATTGTGGGTCACAAACTAGCGCATCCGATACTTTCACCTTCGCGCTCTGCAATGATTCCCCAACCTCAATCTACGTTCCTAGATCAACGGTTCATAGTGATTGCGGGATCCCAACCTACGAAATCTGGGAAGTGCTCACTTGACTCTAGTCTAATCCTATTCATTCATCTCCCATTCCCAATGAGGTCGATGACGTGGGTTGATTGCGGGCCATGAACTAACATGTCCGCTAATTTCACCTTCACACTCTGCAATGATTCCCAACCATCGATTTATTCGAGCGGCTGGTGTTTGAATCGTTAACCCCAATGAGTGTTTGAGTTGATCCGACGACCATGATGGCCTATCCTCCCGTTAAATGGCTCACTTCCATCTCTAGTGTCATATTCTTAAGTCATCGGTGGTTCAGGTAACTTGACTATCATACAATTTGACATCTCAGAGCTTCAAGCTCCAAGGTTCTGAAACCTTCGTGAGCTAACTCATTTTTGCATAGGGTTCTTAGACCTAGGTCACGTGGATCCTCAGATAACTCTTGGGCTATAATCCCTGCTCTTAGTCAGGTTTTTGGTTAAGGACTTAGGCGCGAGTTCAAAGTCTCCTAGACTACTAGTTTGAAGGGAAATCCTTCCTAACTCATGGAGTTTTAAGGTCTGAGTTAGGGAAAGGTAAACTCACGAGGTTACCAAACGGTAGTTATGTCAAGAGGCATGCTCCGACTCTGGAATAGTGATGTAGTTCCCTTGAGAAAGCACCTCCTAGGATTGAGCGAGAGCATATGGAAAATAAAAAAGAAGTATATGTTCTCGATGGAATGAATGTATACTCATAACTTAATCATTTAATATAGGAAAATCATTTATAGACATATAAATATACATATGCATCTGTTATATCCAATTCAAAGAACAACACATGAAAACACTTATCAGAGCCATAAGGCATGATGCGACTGCTGAAAGGGGTGCTTGTTTCGACCCAACCATAGGCTTAGTCACTCACAATGCCTTTATCACTGGCCACCCCCCCGAGTGTATACCACGATGCTTTGAGATTCAATCTCTCTCTTCTAGCTCAGCAAAAGTTAGGGACAAAGGTTACTCTCCTTCTCCCAATATAGAAATAGATGGGGATGAAGGTTACTCTCCTTCTCCTGGATCATTCTCTATTTTCTGTTATCATAACTCACTTCCTTTTTTCTCAGTCCTTCCTTGGAACCGAGAGCTTCGGTCCTCATCTCTGCACTCTTTGCAGGTCTCCCTCTGGACCCACCATGCTTCCTTACTTGACTTTCCTAACAAGATTGCATGTGGTTAGAATCCCCAGTCCCTGGTCAGGTCTGGAAGCCTTACAGATGGGCGTTCTTTCGCATCCCCTCATTAACTCTTAAGGAGGTCTTCCCTCCTACCAGCCCGACTTCCATTCATTTCTAGGAAAGAGGGTCGTTCTGATCCTAAATAATTCAATCCAACAAAGTACTCGTTTGGTGGAGGTTAATGCAACCATTCTGGGTCCCCTCCACTATCTTTTCATAGCATTCGTCGTCTCTTCTTAGAACATCCCCTTTCCAACAGTCTTGCAACATGTATCCATTTTCTATTAAAATAACTGAATTTAGATTCATCGACCTTTTGTACAAAGGTCCATCAAATCAAACATTCACACCTTTGAGTTTTCCATAGTTCCCTAGCCAATATAGTTATAATTACAAATTGGGGGAAACAAGGTGTTACAATTCCCTCCTCCTTAAAGGAACATCGTCCTCAATGTTCTATTTGTCAATTGAATATGTATATACAAGAGTAAACAAAATCGGATATGCCTATCTCATGGCATCCTCCATTTCCCACATAACCTTATCTGGGCCAAAATGTTTTCACTGCACCTTGACCTATGCAATGGTTCAGTTCCTGAGTGAGGTTTCCTTCATGTCTAGTATGCATTGAGGTTATGGAAGGAATTCTCCCTCCGTCTCCACCTAGATCACAAACCAGTCAATTATATGATTAGAATCATGTACATATTTCTTCAATAATGAAACATGGAAAAAATTATGTACCTTTACTTTGGGAGAAAGTGTTAGCCTATAGGCTATAGGTCCCACTCTATATAAGACTTCAAAGGGTCCACAATACTGAGGTGCCAGTTTGGCACAGGCTCCCATTCTTAGGGAACTCTTCCTAGGTCTAACTCTGATATAGACATGATCTCTTGTCTTGAACTCTCTGGGAGTTCTCTTTCTGTCGACGTAACTTTTTTGTCTATCCTGAGCAATCTTTAATTTTGCCTTCTCTAGATCACTTGTTGTTCCATTTATTTCATCATGTCGGGTCCGATTGTAATTTTGTCGACTAGATTACTCCAACTGATTGGAGTCTTGCACTGTCTACCATAGAGGGCTTCAAAAGGGCTCATCTTCAAGGATTCTTGATAATTGTTGTTGTAGGAAAACTCTACCAATGGTAGGTATTATTACAACTTTTTAGGTTGATGCATTACATGCATCCTTAGCATGTATTCTACTATTTGGTTCACTCTTTCTGTTTGTCCATCGGTTTGAGGGTGATAGGTTGTGCTGAACAACAATTTAGTATCAAAACCAACCATTAGGGATTTCCAAAATCTTGAAGTAAATTTGGTGTCTCTGTCAGATACAATTTCCTTGGGCATGCCATGCAGTTTGAATATCTCCTTCATGAAGATGTTGGCAATATCTATTGCCTTGCAAGTTGACTTGACAGGAACAAAATGAGTAGACTACTCAGTCTGTCTACCAATACCATGATGGCATCATTTTGCTTGGTCGACTTTGGTAATTTAGTGATGAAATCCATCGAGATGGTTTCCCATTTCCATTCCGGGATTAGTAGGGGTTGTAACAACCCTGCTAGATGAAGGTGCTCTGCCTTAACTTGCTGTCATTCTAGGCAGTTAGCTATATAGTCAACTATGTATTTCTTCAATTCAAGCCAATAGAATTGTCTTCTAGTGGCCATGATCATTTTCTGATATCCTGGGTGACCAGTATATGGTCTCTTGTGTAGTTCATCCATTATGAACCTCTTCAAGTCATCACAGTTTGGAATATACAATATGTTTCTATAAGTTAGCAGGCCTTCCTCGAGCATCTAGTAGCCTTCATACTTTATCCCTATAGGATCTTTCCTTTATACTTTATACTTGGTAAGTGTTTCCTCTGCCTCATGGAGTTGAATCTCCATCTCATGCAACTTTTCAAGAAGCTGGTCTTTCTCCTCCTTCATGGCCATCAACTGCTCTTCAAGGGCAATGCTCTCCTTTCTATGTTCACACATCTCTTTCATCACATCTCTCATAGTTAGAAACTCCTTCAACATCTCTTTGTCAAAGAACTTAGATAATGAATATGTACGAGAACTATCAATGTTTGAAGCTTCCTCCATTCTTGCAAGATATCAAACTTCGACACAAAACTTGCACAAATACCAACAGCTAAATCTCAGGACCTTGCTCCATGTGTTAAAATATGCAAGATAGATTGTGTTAAGTTCATGCTTCTTTTAAATGTTTATGTGTGAGGTGTTTGCAAGATTAAATATGTTGTTTTCATAAATACAACAACAAAAATAACTTGTAGCAAATAATAACCAGAAAACACTCACAACAAGAACAACATGATAAAGGAGTTCACCCCTCTTTGGGATACACCTCCTTGAGCCTCCATCAATGGACTTGGCTCTCTAGGATTAATTTGTCAAAGATTATTTTACAAGTTGCTGCTCAACTCTAATGGAAAAACAGATTGTACCATTGGGTTAAGAAAACATAAAAACCCCAAAAATGACTAATAAAACTCTGAAAACGGATCATGGCTCATCCAGGCATGACCTCTTCTACATGTGGCCTTAATCTTCCATGATCTTATCTTTGTAAAAAACACTTGTAAAAGTCCTCAAATGGATCTGAAACCTATCCCAAAGTGTTCAGAGAATAATAATTAGCCAAAAATGATTATTCAATCACAAAAAACAAACATAGGCTCATCTGAGCAAGACCTCAAACAATGACGGCTTCAAGCTCCCTCGAGCTTCCTGAAACTTCAATGGTTAAAAACCTACAAAAAGAATCTTCAAATGGTTGTAAAAATAGTGCCAATGGATTTAGAACATCCAAAAACCCCTAGCTGGGATTTTATGACACCTCATTTGGCCAAAAAATGAAGAAGATAGGCCTCCTGCCATTCTCTTCCTTCAAGCTTGTTGTCTCTGGTTCGCCAAAACGCACCTCTGGGCGTTCAACCAAGAACACGCTCAAAAATTCATGCTAAAACCTAGCACCTACACGTAACCGCAAAACCGATCAAACTGTAGGACGGTTATGGCACGCCCAACCCCTAACTGCCAAGGCCACGGTCACAACATCACCATGTGACCATGCGCTATTGCAAAAGGGGGCTCCGATCAAAAGTGAATAAATAAAGGACAAGTGGTGGTTGAATGGTTGCATAACCATTTGAACACAAACCAAAACCCCACGCGCACATGGTGGCAAGGTCATATGGTAATAGCACCCGAAACCAAGAGTTGAACGCCAATGAAATATGTGCACGCACAATATATAATGGTCATATGTAATGGATCGTGTGACCGAGGGATTTTCAATTTGTTTTAAACCACGCACCTCCATGTATGGTCATATGGTATACAATGAAACCGCCAGCTGGGGCTAAGCCCCGGCCTGATCCCCCGCCAACCATATAATAACATAAATTTAAATATATTATAAACCATATATGTTATAAGAACCAACGCGTGGCGCGCCGGTTGGGCGATCATTGCCAAAGATTTGCACGTTGGGAGGAGGTTTTGGGTTCGATCCCCACTGGCCCCATAAACTTTTGAACCAACAACCAATTACAACGGTGCCACATGGCAGCCCATGACTGGGCCACGTGGCACCACACCATTTTCCCATTAAATGACACGTGTTGCAACATCACTCGTCCACATCTACCAATCCGAAACTGCCACATCAGCATATGCCAAATCAGCATATAGAAATGCCATGTCAGCATATGACCTCTACCACATCAACATCCATACAGACTGTACGGACTGTATTGTCAGCCCATTTTTTTTACCTTTTTGGCAATTCGAACAAATCACGATATCTCTCTCATCCAACGTCCATTTGAACCCAAACGAGTTGCGTTGGGTTCGTGACGACGAGGGATATGAACTTGTTTGTTTTGAGACAATTCCAAGAACTTTGATTTTTGAGCTAAATTTTGACCCCTGGTCCAGATTTTGATCAGAATGCCTACTTCTTATCCTTCACCAAAGTGGCGTTGTACCCCTGCAAGATAGTTTGGTAACATATTTTCCCTAGTACCAGTTGGTCGGGGACATATATAGATAGCAAATGTGGTACCCCCGTGGCATCAAAAACCATGATGTAGGTTTCGCGCTCGTCCAGGTACCAGTGACCGAATTTTGATATAACTTTTTTGGCCACATCAGGCAGCCTTACGCACTCCTTGACTAGAAAGAAATGAATAGGTGTGATAAATTGGTCACAAATGAGAGAGTAGGATCTTTTATACATGTTCTCCCATAAGATGCTAAAATAGACATGGACCGAGAGCTCGGAAGTGTGCCAACTCAGGTTCATTCCTGCGAAGACATTTCTTGCACAGATGAAGTCCAATATATAAGACACCATGTAGAAGGCAGGAGTTTCTCCTTCCTTCTGCTGATGAGCCTGTAGAATGTAGGTGCTAATCTATTTGGAGATGATGGTTCCCTAGTTGAAGCTTGTTCCGGAGATGGCGATAGTATAAGACAAAGGCATCCATGCCTCCGAAAACCTGGAGAAATATTTTTCTCCGTGAAAATGGTAAAGGAGAGCCATTAGATAGATATAAGGTTGTCTGAGGTCGACCGTCGAGTACCAGTTGGAGTTTCAGTTGGTGAATTTTTTGTATTCTCATCACCAAGATGCCATGATTTTGCCGGTGTCATTCTTCTGATAAAACTTCACAACAAAATCCTTGTTCAAATGGTCATCTGGCTCCCTGATCTTGTAATACTTTTGGAGTTCTACCGGGAGGAAAACCCCGACAATTTGACCATTATCATCATTAATTACGCACTTCTGTGAATTGTTGTGATCAATGAGCCATTTCAAAAGTTCAATGCAAGGGAATATCGGAGTCCTGCTCACCACCATGTGTAGGTAAGCCTTGTGGATGTTGACGAAGACCTCATCATCCAGCTTCCTCGTGTCAGGATCACTATGCGGGGCATACTCGGGGAATTATTCATGCTTTATTTCCTTGAACAAGTCTTCCCATTGAGGGAATGTTGTCTTGGTCCCAATGTTAGCTCTATGTCACCAAAGTCCCGGGGTTGAGCGAAGGCTTCTTTGGTGATTGCCTTGATGATCGACGTTGGCTTGGAAGTGAATTCCAATTTTTTTGCAACGGCTGGGGAGGAGCCTTCTCCTTCTTCTGATTCTTTCATCTTTGGGACTCTAGGGTATTTCTTGGTGGTAGGTTTCTTCTGAGGCATCGTTCCTGCAACCGAAGATGCTCAATTAGGGCTGACACATAGAATAATATTAGATCTTAATTTATATGTGAAATGAAATCAAAACTAGACTTGTACATACCTGTATGCTTTCTAAATTTTGTTTCTTAATACTCACTATACCTTGGAATCCTTCTCTGGGTCATTCATCTCGCTCCTCTGGATGTTCTAGACCTCTTTGCACACATAATGCTCTAACTCGTAATAATTCAGGGTAATATAACGAGAGAGAACTTACCAGTCACATCAAGCTGTTAATACAAGTAATGGGATGAAATTTAAACTACTTACCGCCAATTCTCTGTAATCAATTTTACGTAGGTTGACGGTGGAGGCACGGAGGGAGATGCATTGTATCTACAAGTTAAAATAGTCATTGGGATTTCTGCACCAATTAGAGACTAATCTGCGATCTTGGAATTAATCAATCAATTAAATGCATCGTATCTAGTGTATCTTAGAGCTAAAATGTCCCATCGTGTCATTTTCTGAAAGGGGAAGTCGGGGATCGACGCAAAGCTACGAGATTCTTCGTTGATACTCCTTACAAAAGAAAAACTTCCAACACCGATTTCTTTCGTCGGATGGTTCTGGCGTGACACGTGGCATATAAAGACAGGTGACTGGACTCGCGAGTGCCAACAGAGGTGGTAACCTTCTTTCAATTGCACACTTCCTATCTCAGCCTAGGAATCACCGATGTCGATTAGATATCAAGCGTTAGTAACCAGGGATGAACTTATCGCATCCTTTCCCTTGGGATAGCTTCTTGGAAATTCATCGATGCCGAAATGTTTTTATGGGATCGGTTGTCGGTGATTCCTCCCTTTCCCCGCAAACAACTACTTATTTTCACGTTTCGCCGATGCTGAATGAAGTCGGTCATCGACAACTTTTTTATGCAATGCTTATCACGAAATAACAACTCCCCGTTTACCGATGCCGACGAAAACCAATGATCGATGTCCTTAGTTTTCTAGAACAATTTTCTTTCACCTCTGATTCTTCTGGGTGCCAAAAATTGGACTCATCGGGTGAAACGACTTAGTGGTTGATTCTTTAGTCAAATGTTACTCCCTTTAAGTTGCGATGGTTTTGACATGTTGAAGGAAACCTTTAAAGAATCAAGGAGAAATTGTAGAAAAAAAAGATAAGCGAAAACAACATTGTTCCAAATTAA
>JASDQU010945560.1:10907-25330 GCA_032191745.1 Picea mariana
GAGGCATCGGTGAAGGGTTTTGTGTACCCTTCCTTCTTCAGATGTGCATGAGCTTTCCATTTATATTTATCTTTAGATTTCTGATATTTTTGGATGCCATCATGCACAGTGAGTGCATGCACCCTTGGGCCTTTGATTGTGCCCATGTTGATGAGCTTGGTTTGCTCTTGTTTCAGGGATTTGATAAAGTCCTCAAGAGAAGGCATCTTCCAGGTGGCTCCAGAGGTAAATCTGACAGTATGGAATGTGGATACAAATATAGAAAATTCAGGACAAATCTTGGAGAGAATGGTGAGAACCATTTGTTTATCCTCTGCTGATTTATTAACCCCGCAAGCTTTGAGTTGCAACAGTAAATCCTTGAATTTTGTAAAGAAATCTTGGATATTGTCGAAGATTTTTGGATCTAATGTGAGCATCTCCACCTCCAGCATGTGTCCCCTCATCTCATCCTATTTTCCAAAGATCCCTTCCAAGTTTTTCCAGTCTTCATTGGGAGTCTTACAGGAAGATATGTGAAAAAGGAGATCGGGAGAAATAAGACTGCAAATTGTTCCGAGTGCCTCATCCATGCGATTTAAGTACTTGGATTTTTCTATGGCTGATGTCAGTTTTGTATCTGTATTCAAGGTTAACCTATACAACCCTCTGGTTCAGATATGTATGGATATTTTCTCCTTCCATGCAAAATAGTTGTAAGGTGTAAGAATGAATTCTTTTTGGAATTCCATCTTTCTGATGTCTTCAATCTTTTGTACCTGCAAAACATTTTGGTGTAGCTTTTTCTTAGCAGTCTGTCGGATATGATACCATGTAAATGTGTTGAACCTGCACATAATAGATCTACCTAAACAATGATACACACATTTACAAAGAGAAAGGGAGAAAGAAGAAGAAGGAGAGAAAGAATGAAAGAATTCTCATTAACCATTGTGAATAATGAATAATTTACACATGATATACTCGGTATAGCTCAATGAGTTCTCACTAGGGGTTAACCAATGCGCCATAGTGGTGATCTAGAGTGATCTGGACACACACCAGTAGTTATGGGAGTGAACACCCACCTAGTCTAGTCTCTCAGGCAGTTACGGGAGTGAACTGCCACCTAGTTGAGTTAACTAGTCAACTAGTTTTCAGTTAATTGATTGAACATAGAGTAGTGAAGAGTTAACTCAGGGAATCAAGGATAATGCACCAATTTGGTGATGATCCCAAGGCAAGGCCAAATTAGCATGGTGATGATCCCAATGTTGCATGGTGATTTTTGGTCCTTGACCAAGTTTTGAGGATCCTTGGTCATGTTTGACCTATTTTTGGGACTTCGACAGGCTGTCGAAGGTGGAGCGCAAGTCGAAGCGGAGATTGCGGGATCTCAGCCCCTTTTTAGGGATTTTTGGGTTTTGGGGGTATGTAATGGATATGGGGATGTAGGCCCATGGGTTTACCCATGTCTAGGCCCTTTTGTAATGTATAAATAGATGTCTAGGCGATGTAGTAAAAGTCGATGGCTAGGTGCCTTTTTCGCTAAGTGCAAGTGATAATTGTAAATTCTTTGTGCATGCTATGTGGGAACTTGCAAGTCTAAGTGCAAGTGATTGTATGAGACTGTGAAAAGGCTTTGTGCGGTAACCTAACTCGGGGAAGGAGGATCTAGCAAAGTGCGCGCAGATCTCCTGTCTTATGTGGAGTAGGATTTTGTGGATATGTGCATATGGATGATTGACAGAAGATAATAAAGAGAAGAAGAGTTGGTGGACGTATCCCCAGGCTAGGGCTGAACCATGTATATCCTGTGTTATTATGATTTGTGTGATGTATTGATGTGTTATTTGTTTACTTGTTTAAGTGCTTTGATATAGATGAATGATATATAGATCTGTAGATGCTATGTACTTAATAATATGAATGAATGATAGATCTGATCTGTTTCCTCATGCTAAGTGCTTATGTGTGTTAGATCTTGTAGACTACTGTGTTGTCCTGTAACTAGGGTTTTATCTGCACTGTGAATAAGGATTAAATACTAATGAAAAATAACTGCTAAGTGCATTGTGAAGATACTGGAATCATAGATCAGTGTCCCAGCTACATTGTAGACACTAGAGTCCTACAACCACCCTTGCTTCTACCTCGGGTGAGACTTCATCTGCTTCGCAGGTGTTGTCGAAAGGGCCAGTAGTTAGGGTTTTGTTGGTGCGCTCTTAAGTGTTGAACCCTGGGTCTGCCCCTGTGCCAACAAATGGTTCAGTTGTCGGGATGTGAAACTATGATTGCTGGGAACTGAGGAAAAGAGAAAGCTCTGTGCGTAGATCTTCTGTTGTAGTGCGCAATACCCTGACCGACTTTGAAGCTCTGTGCTAAGAAGAGAAGTTTGATCTGAAGGAAAGAGGTAAGATATTGAATCTTTGTGCTTTGCTAGAAGTAATATAAGTGGAAATGTTTGTTTTGAAAGTATGAATCTGGGTATGTTTGATAAATTTTGTCCTAGTCTGAAAACTAGGGCACAACTAGAAGAAAGAAGGCTTGATATGAATAGATCTGATAGCACAAGTGAAAGGTATGTTATTCCTATGCATAGAAAGACTGTTTGGACTAACAAATGGATGTAGGACCCTAGAAAGAATCTTTTGCAGGTTAACTACCATGATCCTAGTGCGCAGTGCAAAAAAGGTTGGGGATCATTTAAAAGAAAAAGAGGATTAACCCTTTGTTATAGTTGCAGAAGACTAGGACATCTTGCTAAGGAATGCCCTGGTAGAAACCCTACTTGTCTTTGTTGTAAATCTATGGACCATGAAGTTTTGGATTGCCCTAGAATGATTGCTAAGCTTGAAAGGATGAATTTGGAACAAGCAAACCCTGAGAAAGGCCAAGAGACTAAGATTATGAAAGAACCCTCGAAAGAAGCAAAGGTTATACTATTGCAGATGAAAGAGACCCTAAATGACCACAAAAACATCGGTTTATCAGAGATCTTAAAAAAGAAAGAGAAGATAGAAGTAAGAATAGGAGACTTCAACATTGACTGTGTTCTAGATGAGGAAACACAGGTGAACATTATGACAGAAAGAACTTGGGAAATTTTGGGAAAACCTGCTATGACTCCGTCATTGGGAGGAATGGGATTGTTTAAAGGAAAGCTAATAACCCTATGTGGAAAACTTACCCAGACATATATGAGTGCTCATGGAACTTCGACAGAGGAAGATTTTGAGGTTGTTAAATTTATTGAGAGCAACACTCCATTTGCTATGTTATTAGGAAAAGCTTGGATTGAGAAAGATCAGATCCGAAGAAAAGAAAAGGAATCCCTAGAACAGAAAAAGCAAGACCTAAGAGAATTCATGGCTAGGAAAATAGCGCACTTATTGAAAGAACAAGAAGACCAATCGAAGCTACTGAGGACTAGATATCTAGATGTCAAAGTTGAATGAACACAAAAAGACTTGAAACACCTGTCTGTATAGGAGAGTAGAGCACCTACCCCAGACAGAGAAAAAGTATTTCCCTTGGACCCTAGTAAAGACCATCAACAATGCGAAGTTACTATGCCAAGAGGAGATAAGAATCAGAATCGAAAAAGGAATACCGAGATACAGATTACAGAAAGAAGGATAGACAGATCAGCAAGAAGAAAGCCAAGTTAGAAAAATTACAAACAGCACCAGAAAGAACTTCGCAGAAGGACGGTTTCCAGAATTTGAACTTCGTAGGGATATCAATACAGCATCGCCTGGCACTTCGCTGTGGCGAAGCAATATGAATGTTGGAGGCATTATGATCATTAGCCCGACACTTCTGAACGGGTAGAACAACAGTTATGGCCAAAAAACTTTCCATCAGACCGTTGGGACCACGCCATAACGAACAAAGCTGCATTGATGAAGGTTTCTCGCCCATTGGAGACATCCATTACCTCGTTTCCTACTTAGCCCGTCGACTGTTGCATCGAGAACACTTTTACCAACCGTGATTATCTGAACCCACAGAGAATTAGTTGAGTTTTCCTAGTGATCATTGATCTCTCGCCATCCATCCCGTTGCATTGAGTAGTTTCCCATCAACCCGAGGAATTCAACCACGAGCGCGTATGTCCGAAGAACTTAGCGCAGTTGAAGAGTCTTTGAAGGGGGTACTCATTGACCTCGTGATGGAAAGGGTAATATCTGTAGGCACCCAAGCCTCATCGACAAGAGGAGTACAAGCCTCCATGTCAACTGCTCGCGGATCCAGACCATCTCGACCTCTAGCAGAGAAGAGAACCAAGCATCGAGATGACTTGGAAAATGCAAATTTAATCCTGACTATCCTGCCCGACTACATCCCGCCTTTGGCTGGCGCGGTGAGTCATGACAGTGTCCCGAGGGACTTTGATTACACCATGGTTACTACGTACCTCCCGAAGGGGGTACGTGCAACTAGAATGCAGCAGGATAAGATCGCGACATTAAAATTCAACGACTTCAACCTAGGGGACCGCAAGAACCACAACATGCTCTCTCCTTACAATTATTTGACCAATACAAAGGGGAAGAACTCGAAAATAATCCCCCAGCCATGGACGATGAACGTCGTGCAGTCCACCCTCTTAAATGTGATGAAGATCCCACACTTTGGAAGGCACCAGGAGGTTAACGCGTATGTTAAGCTCCTACTATCATGTTACCATGGAAGCTATCTATGGCTAGACCAACACCATAGTCGATCCAACATTGATCCATAGGATTATTAGATTGAGCATGCAAGGACCTGACCCACAGAACTTCTACCCAGGAAAGGCTACAGATCGCGCATTGGCACAGAAGATCAAAGACACATATGGCAATGTAGAAAAGGGGACGTGAGGCTACAAGGTAGATTCCATCCATAATGGAGTAGTGCGCCTAGCCTGCCAGTTGATCGCAGGAAAGATAGTGAGGAAGAACAGACCTACACAGGTCACAGGATTCGTTGTTGACCTCGCTGGGAAATGTGTAGAAGGACTCCATATGAACTGGGCGAAGTACTTGGTCAACCAGCTGGAATTGGATTGCCACAAAGATCAGGATCAGGGTTATGAGTTCCACTTTAGCTGGCTTCTGATCCTCATAGCGTTTACTGCTTGGGAGATGCTGGAAGGTGCGACCTTCCCGGACATTGAGTTGTTTGAGTTGCTCGCTGCGAATTTCGCCACGCTCTAGTACTCGAGCGATATGAGAAAATAGTGGCAGTCGAAGGTGGTATTTCATACGTACTACCTCTAGTTGAAGAGGGCTAACGAGGTTGTCCCTCACGTGATGTCGAACACCTTGCATCGATTCAGACCTCTCATGAAGTTCCGCGCAGATCGACACTTTATTTATATCACCATGCATGCAGACGAGCACAAAAAAGAGCTTCATTCATACTATAAGCTCACAAAGGAGGACATCGAAGAGGTAACTAAGGACTGGTCAGCATACCTCCTTATCCTTGTTGACCCTGCAGAAATTTTAGATCCCGAACTAATTGGAAGCTCGGAGGCCACTCACAAAGAACACAACACACCTGCAACCAGCAGAAGGAAGAAGACCGAAGAAGTACAAAACCTGAGCAGTGAATTAGATGAAACTNAGAAGAGACCAATGGCAAAGAATATTAGCAGAAGCAAGGCGAAGTAACACCGCCTCGGGATCTTGTTGATGAGGTTGATCCCTCGAAGAAAAGAAAGGTTTCTCCCACAAAACCTGCCTCATGAAAGAAGTCAAAAGCTAGCAAAACCACGATGCGAACTATGCTCATGGTCGATGACTTCGAGTTCATCATCGCAGTTTTAGCAGATGCCTCGTAGGATGTCTTGAAGAAACATGAAGCCAAGCAGGAGGAAATGTATGACAGAATCGAGGTTGAACTAAGAGGGGTACAACGTGCCCTTCATTCCATCCGCGCGGTATCCACTGCGACCCCACTGTCAGAAGCACCATAGTTGGGATATGAGCCTACCCAAATCCGCAAACTAGCTGATGCGACCGAAGCTCGCCTTCATCGCGCATAGGAAGAAATAGAACAGGCCACAGCGGCCCTAAATAAAGTGCAAGATTTAATCATAGAGCAATGTCGAGCTGTGCAGTAGGAGAAGGATGCTCCCCAAACAAATTTTGAAGAGGAGAAAGCACAGATCCAGTAAGAGAAAGAGCAGTTGCTCATAGAGCATATCGGATTCAAAGAAGCAGTCAGCAGAGCACTTCGCTCTGTGACAGGTTTAGAGCAAAAAGTGGAAGAACCAATGGAGCAACAAGTTGCGTAGCTTGCGGAAGTTATCCAGTAGCTTCAACAAAGAATCGCAGATCTGGAGCTACGAACAATGCCCAACACTCCATAGGATGTGCGAGATCAAAGAGAAGTAATTTCTCAAAGCGTAGTTGAGATAATCAAGGCCCTCACCGTGGAATGTAAACAGTTAAGTGATCACAGTGCCCAGATTATGAGCGAATCACTGAGGATCCTGATTTGAAAGCACTAGAGTCACAACTCCAGGAGGCAAAGCAACAAAAAGAAACATTACAGGCACAGTTAAATTTCCTGTCAGCAATTGAAAGGATGAATATATCCCAAGAACAGTGCACTGCCCAACAACAAGTCCACACCATTCATAGAAAATTCATGGAAGTGACTCAAAGGCTCCAACCAATACAAGATGAGGCTTGCCAACTATTCGCAAAGATTGAAGGTCGAGGAGCAGAACTGGAGCAAGTCGTCACTGCAGCTGAACAATGCTTAGAGGGACCTGTCAACGAAGAAGTTATCCAAGAGTTCGTCGAGTAGGAGGCCTTGGCGCAGCAACAGGTCAAAGCATCTCGATCCAAGCTTGAGGCTTTTGAGGCAGAGTTACCCAGAGCAGAGTGACTCGGGATGAGTCATAGGTGAGTATTGGGGGCCTGTTGGCCCTTGACCAAGTTTTGAGGATCCTTGGTTATGTTTGACCTATTTTTGGGACTTCGACAGACTATCAAAGGTGGAGCGCAAGTCGAAGAAGAGATCGCGGGATCTCGACCCCTTTTTAGGGATTTTTGGGTTTTGGGTGTATGTAACAGTATGGGGATGTAGACCCATGGGTTTACCCATGTCTATGCCCTTTTGTAATGTATAAATAGATGTCTAGGCGAAGTAGTAAAAATCGATGGCTAGGTGCTTTTTTGGCTAAGTGAAAGTGATAGTTGTAAATTCTTTGTGTATGCTATGTGAGAACTTACAAGGCTAAGTGCAAGTGACTGTAAGAGACTGTGAAAAGGCTTTGTGCGGTAACCTAACTCAGGGAAGGAGGATCTAGCGAAGTGCGCGCAGATCTCCTATCCTATGCAGAGTAGGATTTTGTGGCTCTGTGCATATGGATGATTGATAGAAGATAATAAAGAGAAGAAGAGTTGGTGGACGTAGCCCCAGGTTGGGGGTGAATCACGTATATCCTGTGTTATTATGCTTTGTGCGATGTATTGAAGTGTTATGTGTTTACTTGTTTAAGTGCTTTGATATAGATGAATGATAGATAGATCTGTAGATGCTATGTACTTAATAATATGAATGAATGCTAGATCTGATTGGTTTCCTCATGCTAAGTGCTTAGGTGTGTTAGATCTTGTACACTACTGCATTGTCCTATAACTAGTGTTTTATATGCACCGTGAATAAGGATTAAATACTAATGAATAATAATTGCTAAGTGCGTTGTGAAGATATTGGTATCACATATCAGTGTCCCAGCTAGGTTATAGACACTGGAGTCCAACAACCACCCCTGCCTCTACCTCGGGTGAGACTTCATCTGCTTCACAGGTGTTGCCAAAAGGGCCGGTAGTTAGGATTTTGTTGGTGTGCTCTTGACCGTTGAACCCTGGGTCTGCCCCTGTGCCAATAGTGATAAAACCAATGCAACATCTAAACTCAACTCAACTAGTCAAACGGAAGTGTCAACTGAAAGAGAATACTCTCCAGGTGGAATATTCTCCCCTAAAATACAGGAGACTGGATAATGACTAATTATGACTAATAAACAAGGAAAAACCTTAGGAAAAAAAAATCCTAGGTGTGTGTGAAGTAACTCCAACAAGCTACAATTGTGTAATGTTCTAGTAAGACAGCGACATTCGCAGAAGCAACATTCTAATTTACAAAATGATGTACATGACATCCTGTAGAGATAACAAGAGGAGAAACCATGTTAGAAAAAACTACCCTTTTAGAAACAAAGGGGGGAACAGTCAGTAAAAACTCAGGGGAAGTTTTGGTTAGTAAATAAGAAAGTAATTAGATTAAGTTTTGAAAAGACTCGATCACTACAAAAATTGGTATCAAGAAGACTACTCATTTGAAACACAAAAATCCCAATCAACTGAGATAAGAAGTTAGTAACTTAAAAGGGGAAGAAACCTTGTCAGGAAGAGCTACCTTTTCAGAAACAAAGGGGGAGAGTAGTCAGAAGTAGAGAAAGAGCATATTCATAGGGGGAGTCATTTAGTTATGGCAGGCAGAACATGATTGTAGGAAGATTTACCCAGGTTCAGATTTTGGTCAGTAACATACAGAGCTTTACCATAGGAGGAAAAACCCTTTTGCCATTGATGTCAAAGGGGGAGAGAAAACTTCATAAGAGGAAATCATCATCACAGGGGGAGTTTTGTATATGAAGTTAGTGTGTTTCCCTCAATGACAAAGGGGGATATTGTTGGACATATTGTCATTGATGTCAACAGTCGATGTGATGATCTGTTGTTAATGATGAATTACCACAAATGAGATTTTCATTGATGTCAACAATATATCAGTTAGCAGAAGATGTCAAACAATATGCAGAGATCGAAAGCGTAATCTCAGGAGGAGGAGCGAACAGTATGAAGATCAAAGCTCAGAAGGGAAAGCGGTGTACAGAAGTGAATGAAGATCAAAGCTCAGAAGGAAGAGCGCATTGCATAGTATATTAGTTAGCAGAAGAAGCGAACAATATGAATAAATTCGTGATTATTGTTGATCACAATAGAATCAACATTGTTCCTATGATAAAAGCTCAGGAGGGTTAACAAATGCAAAGATCAAAGCTAGGAAGGAAGAGCATAAGCTTAGGGTGAGAAGCCTTCGTAGTCATCTAATCAGAATGAGAAGCCTCAGGAGCCGTCTGATCAGACTGAGAAGCCTTAGTAGTTGTCCGATCAAGAGGTTGACCATGTTGATCGTCTAAATATAACGGACATCGGTCATATGAGTGACCATGGACTTGAGGACCGTTGGAGGATCATGACCATCGAATATGCGGGCTAGATCAACATTAGGGATACATTGCAGAGATCGGAAGGAGAATTAAACGACTCGCTAGTTCCAATCCCGAAATTGGCTTAGATCGTCAAATCTCATAGACTTGAATATCAACGACTGTGGTTGNCAGTTTAAGTCAGATTAAGTCGTGATCGTTGGATGCGCAATCGCTAGATCAACAGCAGGGATAGATTACAGAGATCGAAAGGAGAATTAAATATCGTGCTAGTTCCAATTCCGCAATTAGTCAGGACCATCCAATCTTATAGCTTCGAAGATCGATGATTGTGGTTGACTCAACAACAATGCACAACTTCCAATTGTGGAGGTTGGGTGACGAGTTAAATCACTAGCAAGTTGTGGTTCTGCAATCATCCTTGATCGTGGATCTACTTCGAGAATCTTCACAACCGTTGGATCACTTTTGAGTGGAAGGACATGATAAGCAGGGAAAAACGATTGAGAATTCGATTAACCAAATATTTTTCAGTCGTCGGATCAAACCCGAATTCCTGTCAGTCGTCGGATCATTTTCGAGTGGAAGGATAGGTTAAGCGAGGTAAAAGGGTTGAGAGTTCATTTAGGTTAAGTTAGTGTGTGGACCATCCAATCTTATAGGTTAAGCGAGGTAAAAGGTTAAGTTAGGACAGATCGAGCCATCGATCTAAGATCCTGATCAACGAACATCATTCCTTTCGGGTATAAAGATGCGAGGAGGTTACGCTCCGGAAAGTTGAGATTTGAAATTCCCAAAATGTGAATTTACGTCAGTCGTCGGATCATTTTCAAGTGGAAGGACGGGATAAGCTATCAAAGCTGCATCGCAAAAAGATCGAGTCGTCAATCTAAGATCCTGATCAACGACCAACATTCACTTCAGGTATAAATATGCGAGGAGGTTAAACTCCAGAAAGTTTGATATTTGAAAGACCCGAAGCCCGAAGAGCCGAAAATCTGAAATGAATAAGGACCATCGGATCTGGAGGATATATGATGACCGTTGGATCAGGGTTGTTGGTCAGTAGACCACGTCAGCAAGGACATATGTCAGACCACGTTAGCAGACCACCTCAACAAGGACACATGGCAGACCACATCAGCAAGTACACATGGCATAATCAGATGATGACAAGTGTCAAGAGGAAATTGGCTCATGCCATGTCAACAAGTGACGTAAGCAAGCTACGTCACTCTGAGAGATTTACTTCGGGAGTTTTACCATGAACAAATGTCAAAAGTCCCGAAGTCCCGAAGGATGAAGGTTCGAAGTCGCTCTCAACCGTCGATCTGAGATACAGTTCGGAAGTCAGGACAATCGTTAGATCCAGGAGAAGAACATGTGTCACATCAGGAGAACTACGTCGACAGACCACGTCAGCAGTCCATGTCAGCAAGGACACATGGAGCAGTCAGAGAATGACAAGTGTCAAGATGAATCAGCATTTCAGGTACGTGCAAATCAAAAATCATAGTGACACGTGGCAACTACTCAGCTCATGACACGTCAGCAAGTGACATAAGCAAGTTACGTCACTCCAGGAGTTTTGCTTCAGGAGTTTTACCACCGGCACTTGCCCAAAGTCTCGAAGTCCCGAATACCAAAGTCCCAAAGTAGACACGAGACGTCTGATCTGAAGATCACTTCGGGAGCATTCTTGACCATTGATCTACTACAGTGGAAGGATAGTGTAAGTGGAAATGTTAAACCGACAGCAAGCAGTCTCCACCATATTATGACTTACCACAGCAGGTGATCACTCCGGAGGAAAGAAAGGGTTGAGATTTTAAATCTCCGAAGTCCGGAGACCCGAAGGAGATCTTAATCGTTGATCTGAAAGGGACACACGTCATTGGATTGTCAGCTCCAGAAGATTGATGTACGGAGGAAATAAGGGGTTGAGATTTGAAATCTCTGAAGTCCGGAGACCCGAAGGAGATCTCGACCGTCGATATGATGTTGGGTGTACTCTCAACCGTTGATCAAAATACAGTGGAAGGATAGTGTAAGCATAATATCCGAAGTCCTGAATTGAACATGAGACGTCTGATCTAAAAGATCACTTTGGGTGCATTATTAACTGTTGATCATAATACAGGTCGAAGGATCAAATCTGACCATTGATCTGTTTCCACGAAGTAAACGTGAATCGTCCGATCTATTTGGCGAAATCCACTTCGGTAGATTTGACATGTTGCAAGTCTCGAAGTCCCAAATGGAAAAGTCACGAAGTCCCGACAATCGTCCATCTCATTGATATTGAATCATGACCGTTGAATTGATAAGTGCTCATCTCACCTAACATTTGATTAATTCCATTGGTCATAAGGTAAAGAGATTTAAAAGGCAGAATGGAATGCGTCGCTTAAATTGATAAGCCTTTGGTTCTACGCCAATGATCATATGAACATGGTTTGAAGGAAGCATTGATTTCTATAATCACATAGACGAAGGAAATCGATCCATGCCTGTGATCGATTTACGAAAGTAAAGGGGATGCCAAGTGTAAAGTTGAAGACCCTGAATGATCATCTCTGGTGGTCCCAAAAGTCGTTGTAAATAAACAAGTCGGCTCAATAACTTAAACAAGTTTTGAGCATAAGCAACTATAAATACAACCATGATTGGTTCACTAGACTGTGTGCTTAGTGCTTGTACAAGTAGACGGGCTTGTGGAAAAGAAAGGCTCGCTGAGAAAGAGCAGCATGTGGAGAAAAATGAAGGGAATACGGACCTGAGGTCCGTGCGAATATCAGAGAGAAGAAGAAGCGAAGAAGGTGTGAATATCAGAGGAAAGACGAAGTGAAGAAGGAGCGAATATCAGAGGAAAGACAAAGTGCAATGATGAGTGTTGATGGTATGCCTCTGATCATGAGATGGAGTTGATTCTATAATGGATCACTACTACTAGAGTTGGTTGCTCTAGTTGGATAGACTGCATTCTATCAGCAAGGTGGGTCTTGTGGCAAGTTGGGTCTTGCTTGAGAGTCGGTGCTCTCCGAGGAGTTGGTGCTCCTTACTTCAGTTGGTGCTGAAACAAAATAGTTGGTGCTGGGAAAATCCTTATTATTATATTCACATATATTCATATAAATTATATATAAACATCTGGTATCTTCTGTGTCCATTGTGATTATGATTTGATTGTTCTTAATTTGTTCAAATATGTTTTAACTGCTAACTTGTAAAAAGAAGAAAAGTTAGAAAAGTCCACACACTAATTCACCCCCCCCCTCCTCTTAGTGTAGGCGGTGTGTTCAACATAACAGTGGTTGGCGTGGCATCCTCTCGTACCATGGTGGTCAACACGATAGGTCAACTTACAAAAGGCATAACTTTTGCACACAAGCTCCAATTGACGTGATTTTTGCACTGTTGGAAATGTATCGATGTGTAGAATAACTTCACAAGATTCTAGCTATGCTAGAATAGTTTTGACCCCCAAAAATGCCATTTGATGCCTCAAAATGGCTCCAAAAGGTTTTAAACTCCAATTTTACAAACTAGGACCTGCCATTAAAATGACCTTGCACGCTAATTCCTCCAATTTTTTCCACTTTGAAAGCATCAATATAGATGACACATAATATAATTATCCAATCCAGATTAGATACAAACAAAACTATAGCAAAGAACACATAAATGAAACACAACTTTTATTAATAAATAAAATAATAGAGTACCGCTCATTCACCAAAAGATATTACAAGAGGTACAAATAGTGACCTTCTTGGCTACATCATGAAGGAATAATAATATGTCCTTTAACAAATGGGATGGCTTGTATACATAGTATTTAGGAATAATATGTCCATGCTAATAATAGCAGAGTCTTAATCTCGAGTCGTTACAGACATGTGGTTAAAACAATGCAAGCAAAGGAGAACTGCGTGATGACTCAACCCCTATCCACAGACGAAGCAAATGAGTACTGCCTCATGATACAACCCCTCTCCACAGACGAAGGGTGGAATCTCTTCTGCGGAAGAGCTTTTAGAAATGGAGCTGTTCCAGACAATCTGGAGACTATTGCTAGAGAATTTGCCTCGGAGTGTAAAGGGTTGCCTTTGGCAATAAATACAGTTGCCGCAGCACTGGCTTGGAAAAAGACTGATGATGAGTGGAGACGTGCATTACATTTGATGAAAAATGTAGATCCTGACTTCCCATCCACTCACCCGACCATTGATGCACAGCTCTATCAGCGGGTGAGATGGAGCTATAATGAGATGGAGCTATAATAATCTGAAAATGTGTTTTCTATATTGTGCTGCCTTTCCGGAGGATGCATCGAAGAACTGGTTATTTTTATCAGGTCAACATCTGCAACATTTCCCAAGTGAAGAAGACACCAGGGATCGCAAAAGAGGATTGATGAAGACGATGGAAATGAAGATAAAGAAGAAGATGATTAATGTAATTAATGTTTTGCTGTATATAATAAGGAGATTGATAATATGAAAATCAAACTTTTTCAATTTATTTTTTTGTGAATACAAGTTTGAAGAATATTTCATGGAAACTTTAATATAATATTAATAGTTTTCAAGTTTAATAAGTTAAGTGGTTTACTATAAATTACAAGTAAGTCTAGTGGTGAATCTCACTAAATAATTTTTTAGGAAAAAAATAATATTAATATTTTTAATTACAAATTTATTTCCATATTTTAAATAAAACTAGCTACTTTAAACTTATTTATATCCATAAATATGTACTAAAAATTTTATAAGTTTAACAAGCCAAGAAGTTTTAGTAGTTAAGTTGTGAAACTAGAAATTAATTTGTATAGATTTAGTAAGTCTAAGAAGTTTTAGTAGTTAAGTTGTGAAACTAGAAATTAATCTTTATAGCTTTAGTAAGTCAAGAAGTTTTAGTAGTTAAATTGTGAAACTAGAAATTAATGGTTTATTTTATCAAGAGTAAGGTAAGTTAAAAAGAAATGGTGCTTATCCTCAAGATTCTTTATATCACAAAGTTTATAAATTAGCTCATCCCAAAGAGTTTTTGGGTTTTTCCAATGAGTAGTTTCATTATGAAAATCATGAACATTAATCTTGAGTTTGAGTATATTGATTTTGTTCTTTAAACTCAAAATGAGTTAACCAAAATATAAACTCCAATAATAATATTTTGTTGAAAAAGTAAAAAAAAATTA
>JASDQU010945561.1:8322-27414 GCA_032191745.1 Picea mariana
CACTATTACATTCTTCTGTCCATTCATACCTGACCCCCTTGTGTTGCAAAGTGGTGACAGGTTTCTCTATTTTTGAGAATCCTTCCACAAATCTCCGGTAATAACCCGCTAGCCCCATGAAGCTTCTCACCTCATCTGCATTTTTCGGCACTGGCCATTCCAGAATGACCTTTACCTTCTCTGGGTGCACCGAGATTCCTTCACCTGAAATGATATGGCCTAAATAGTGGATCTCTTTATGGAAGAAGGAACACTTCGACAGCTTTCCATACAATTTGTTCTTTCTAAGGCAAGATAACACTATTCACAAGTGCTCCTCATGTTCTCTTTCATTCCTAGAATAGATGAGAATGTCATCTAGAAAAACTTGTACAAATCGATCTAAGTACTTCCGGAATACGTCGTTCATGAGACTCATGAACACTGCTGGCGCATTAGTCAATCCGAAAGGTACTACAACAAACTTGTAATGTCCAAACCGAGTTCGAAAGGCAGTTTTTGGCATATCACCTTCCTTAATCTTTAACTGATGATACCCAGATCACAAATCGATCTTTGAGAATACCGCTGCTCCTTTCATCTGATCGAAGAGGTCATCTATTCGTGGCATTGGGTACCTATTCTTCACTGTAGCATGGTTCAAGTCCCTGTAGTCTATACACAGTCGTAAGGATCCATCCTTCTTCTTTACAAAAATTACCGGTGCGCCCCAAGGTGAGACACTGGGCCTTACTAGCCCTAAGTCTAGTAACTCCTTCAACTGCATTTGCAATTCACAAAGTTCCGGCGCTGTCATTCGATACGGAGTCTTGGATATTGGTTGTACACCAGGTTTTAGCTCAATGGTAAAATCAAGCTCCCTCTCAGGAGGTAATCCTGGTAATTCGTCTGGAAAAACATCCTGAAATTCTGACATCACTGGGTACTGACCCAATGAGGGTCCCTTCCTTTCATTCACTGCTTCCACTACATAAAGTCGATACCCTTGTCTCAAGCATCGCTTGACCTTCATAGTTGATATAAAGTGTAATGACACTTTTCTCTGTACACCCTGAATCTCTATCGGTTTCCCTTCATCATTGACACAAAGCACCTTCTTTGAGAAGCAATCTATCAAAGCTCAATGAGATGCTAACCAATACATTTCAATGATTAAGTCATATGCCCCAAGAGCAGTGACGTATACCTTCAACTTGGTAGTGCACACTCCTAGGTCTACTTTACAATTATCGACACTAGGTCCTACAGCTTGTTTCTTCCCCGAAGCCATCTCGACTTGCTTAAAGTCATCGTGCTCATAGGCTGCCAGCCCACTCTTTTCTAATGCAGATGGTGAAATGAAACTATCTGTCGCACCAGAATCAAATAAAATCTTAACATTAATATGATTTAGCGTACCTGACGACTCCACTACGGTGGATTGATGTTCAGCCTGGCGGTTATCTATCGCTGCGTAAATATGGTGGTTGCTAATTGCTTTCCCCATCGGTGCCTTCCCTTCATTATGCACGAACCTTGGTTGAAAATCTGAGCAGTCACGCTGGTAATGGGGTCCCCCGCACCTCCAACAGGTAACACCAGGTGGAACCTGTGCATTGTTACGTGTCTGTCCTTGAAATGAGTTCCTTCCCCTGGAACCTCTGCCCCTACTAGTTGTTCCCCGAGATGGTTGTGGACCTGTCTGCACCATTGGCGATGAACGAGATGCTGCACTAGCTTCCATTGAAATCCCTACAGCTACTGTCCTTGGCACACCTTTGTTACCATAAGGTGGTGGCCTTGAGCCCCCTCCCCTAGGAAATGTCCTCGGGGTCTTTCCTACGAATCCTGGGCGATGCAGAAATGTCGATCTTGTACCCCCTGTTAGGTTCATATGTTCTTCTGCGTAACGTGCACTCTCTACCGCCTTCGCCACTGAAGACGGTTTCCACATCCGCACCATAGCCCTTATCTTCGGGTTCAATCCATAAACGAAGTGCTCTGCTTTTCGTTGGTCAGTGTCCAAATACGAAACGTATTTAACCAGTTCCATGAACCTGATCTCATATTCTTCCACAGTTCTGTTTCCTTGTACTAAGGCATGAAGTGCCCCTACTTGTTGTTCCTCGTAATATGCTGGTAAATATTTCCTTCGGAACCTCTCCTCGAAGAGTTCCCAAGATACTGTATTTGGGGTAAGGTGTAGTTGTCTTTCTAAGTTGCCCCACCAGTTCAAAGCACTATCTCTTAACTGGAAAATTGAAATCTTTGCCTTCGAGTTGGACGCATAGTCCCTTAAGGAAAAACACCTGGTCATGCCTCCCAACCAGGATTCCGTGCGTTCACTGGCGCGACCTCTGACAAACTCTGGAAGTTTTATCTTTTGCAATTCTCGCGTGATGTCTTTAGGTGGAAATTCTCCCCTTGAGTTCCTTGATGCTTCTGGATTACCCTTCCCAGACGGTGGGAGTTCCACTTCAGTCCTTGCTAGTTGGCACCCCTTTAAAGTCTCGTTAATGGTCTCCAACGAGCGTAATATGAGGGCTAGTTCGGGCGATGGTGGTGGTGGTGGTGGTGGTGTCGGTGGTGTTGATGGTGTCGATGGTGTGGGTGGCGTCGGTGGTGCCTGTGACGACGCTCCCCTGCCTCGACCCCTTCAAGTCCTAGCCATCTTGTATGAATTAACCTGCATCACCCCAAAGTTGTCCGGGTGAGTTCTAGGACGTTTCAAATTGGTGCTACTTAAACTTAGAAACAGGGTTGGGCGTAAGTTTTCTTTACTTGTCTGTAAACAGACATTACTCCATCAGGGGAATTGGCTAGGTTTGGGTTAGGATGAAGCATCTAAGCTTGGTTAACATCAAATTTTAAGGTAGAGTAACCTTACACTAAATAAAATAATTACTTTTAAAATTATTATTACACTAATTTAACTCAAATTATCTTTACTTTAAATTTAAACTAATTCAACCTTATTTATATATAAATCATTTATACTAAATTATTTAATTTATTACTATTTTTTTTTTTTACACTCTATACTATATATATATATATAATAATTGAACGTATACCCAAGGGTTTGGGCACGCATGGGTTCCACGTGTTCGTCATGGCCTCTGCACCTACCGTGACTTATCCCCGACTCTGTATCGGGGTTTCGGACTTTTTGCTGTCGCGAAATCTTTACCTCTCCAAACCCCGATTCGCGATGGGCTTAGTCTCTCTGAGCTAGCCCCTTACTGACTATACCTTGGTCCATACGACCGCGCTCACAATCCTGTTACCATAAACCCTCCTATCGAGATTTTGTGCTCAACTTTCCCGATGGGCCCCTTTTCTTCGTTAGCCCCTTTTACTACGAGCTTGGTCCATATGACCACCTCCGCGACCGTGGCCCTGTATCACCCTATCGGGATTTCGACGTTTTGGCGTTCGCGATGTCAACGCGCGCGTCCTTAGGATTCCCGATTTCCCGATCCGTGATGCACGTGTGAGCTCTATCAGGTATCGCGAAATTGTGACTTCTAATGCAACGATTCCTATGTATGCAAAAACCTCGAAATGCCGAATCTCGACTCCTTCAGATCCTCTGACACGCGTCCCTCCAATCGAACGACTTCGACCGTGTCGGGAAATCGCTGATCGCGATTTCATTGTGCAAGAGTTTCACGACTCCGGAAACTCCGATATGCCAAACCCCGACTCTTCGGGATCCTCCGACACGCGTCCTCAACGTGAACGGCTCGGATCTCGTCGGGAAATCGCGGATCGCGATTTCCTATTGCTCAATTTATTTACCCTCGAAAACTTCGATGCCCCCAAACACCAACTCGTTAGGATCTCATGCCACGCGTCCTCGCCGATGGACGGTTCATAACTCCCATCGGGATATCGTGAATCGCGACTCCATCATGCGAGTATTCCTTGCCCTCGAAAATCCCGATATCCCGATTCCCCGGTTGGCTGACAACTGGCCTCCACTACACCTCTGTCCTCCTCCTCTGCTGTGATGACAGCTGGGCCCCACTCATTGGGGTTTCGCGGATCGTGAATTCAAAGTTCTTAAACATCATGTCCCCGAGATTCCCGATTTCCCGATGGGCCAAACGCCGATGGTTTTCAATGGTTGCCACTTGTCCCACAGATGGACGGCTGTGATTGTGTCAGGATTTTCCCATGGATTTCCTGACTCTTCCCGGATGACGGACACATGTCCTCCATTCTGCCTCTAGTGGTCCCACCGCGCTTATGTCACTGTCGGGATATTGCCGATCGTGATTCCCAGCGACGCGGTTTCTTTGTCTTCGAAAACCCCGATTTCCCGATCCACGACTCTTCGGGATCTCCTGACACGCGTCCTGCACAATGGACGGTCCAGATCCGATCGGGAAATCGCGTATCGCGATTTCATTATGCAACGGTTCTATACTCCTAAAATCTCCGATGGTAAAATCCCGATGCCTCCCCAGAACGCTGACACGTGTCCTGCCGAGATCAACGACTAGGATCCGTTCTCGGGATTTCGAGAACCACAAGGTCTCGATTCTCAGACTTAACAAAACCCCGATGACTCAGATTTCCCGATGACTCTTCCGGGACTCCTCCTATGCATGCTAAGGCTTAAACCCCGCACAACTTTTCTAGATCTAACGGCTGACGGGATTTCGCCTGAGATCTGACGACGCAGGTCCGTTCTCCCATGTAACAGACAGATTTTCTTTGGGAAAATCGATTAGTTGCACAAAACATTACGTAGTGTTAAAATTGCTCTCTTGGCACGGTTGAAATTTATATGGGTCTATAGTTCATTATTACAATCATCGAGGCTTAATATAGGCAAATAGTTCACACTATTCCTGTGCGGTACAAGTCTGCTAAATTTCCCTTTTTTTTTTTTTCCGACTGCGCATCGGCAGTTTCCCCCATTTAGGTAAGTTCGAGGTGAAATAGGCCTTTTCAAGGTCCCGCAATTGTCTTTTTGCATTTTATTTAGTATGGTTCGTGTAGTCATTGAATCTTACCAGTTTCAAGCCTTCCATAGAAGCTTCCCACGACATTTCATCGGTTTCAGGTGTCTATTCTACCCGAAACTTCATTAACAACATTGCTGAAGGAAAAAATTAAGCTATGACTTCTCTTTTTCATGCTTAACAGCTTGGATACCACACTGTATCAGTCCTATTTAGTCAAACTGAACGTGTGTTTCTTATAGGTTAAGCGTGGCTGGAGTTAATCGTTTGGGATTTTGGCCCTTAGGCCCAGATTTTGAACTAAGACGCTCTGATACCATATGTAATGCCCATATATTTCTAAACATCATTAAGTTTCATAAACATTTTCATTCATAAACTGAAACAATAACTTCCTAGCATAATATTGATTTTCATAACAACAACTTCAGTAACTTAGATTTATCAATAAATACTGATTTCATGGCAGAAAGAAATAAATACATAACTTAACAAAGTACCTGGTTCTGATGCTAATTTATGTTGCCTCGGTGCCTCACTGCTGCCTTCCTGCTTCCTGCTACTAGATCAACCCTGCCACAAACAGGAAAATAACTGCCCAAAACTACTGTCCTCCCTGCCAACTAGGAAAACTACCTAGCTCCAGGATATCTACAGATATCCTGGCCCCCGTGCCCAAAACCTCCAGCAACCCAGTGCCTCCCCGGATAAAATCTCAACCAGGAACTCTACTCCTTGCTCACAGCAAGCCAACAGTCCACAAAATACAATAGTGCACAGAAAATCGCTACTCACAGCAAAACACAACCGTCCAGAGGCTCTCTGCTCATGGAAAAACACAACCGACCAGAGGCTCTCTGCTCACAGCCAAACACACTAGTGCTGAACTCTCTGCTCCCCGCAGAATACAATAGTTCTCCGCCAATACAGCCGGCTCAGCAATTCCAGTCCACAGCATCCATCCCCCCCTGTCGAATGCCGTGCACATCCCCCTCTTCCCGTCTCTTATTCCTCCCTGCCGACTCACGCATTTACTTCACAACCACCCCCGTCCTCCGTCCTTCGTCCCTTCATTAATATTTTTATCATCTCAGGATTTCTGGGCTCCTCGCCCTGCATACGCCACCCTCTACTGCATACGCAATTCCTGTTATATCATTTCTTTTTTTTTGATCTCATAAATTTATGTCACAGGTCATTAAATGTGATCTTCAGTTAGATTATTATTACTTAGTTAATCCTCAATTATTTCTTTAATTAAATCTTACTTAATAATCTTTAATCATTTATTCAATTAGGGTCGTTACATTATGTTCTATTTAGTTAGTCTTTCAGGGAGGAGTTTGTATTTGATTTTGCATCTTACTTGATCCAAGTTTCCTCTTATACACAGGAACAAGAGGTATTCTTTTAGACTGTTTGGATGCATGTTTTAACATTATGGGAAGCATTGTTATATCATCTTCTTAATGGAATCTCTTTCAGAAATTTCTTGAGAATCAACCATTTTATTTACTAAACTCAGTAGCTAATTGAAAATTTAATCCTAGTCCTTTCAATCATAAGAATTTTAGACCTAATATTCTCTTGGAAAGTATCTTTCTATCCTTTGGATTTGCTGATTTTAAGCCACTCATTATGGTTACATTCTTGAGTAATCTGGTTTTTATCATGGCTTAGGACTACCCACTAATATCAATGTTGAAATCATTTAAATGCTCGGAAGTTGTAACTACCTCAGTGGTAAATCTCAATGCAACTTCTATGATTCTAAATTTTGAGTTTTCAACATTTGTTTTTTCCTTAGCCATGATAATAAGTTATAAGTTGTGAATTTCTTGTGGGATATAACTCATCAATTTATTGGGCTCACACTCTTTAGCATTCCTTGAACCAAAAAAATCAATTTATTCATAACTTGGAAAGATAAGAATGTTTGGGTTAGTATGGAATATCTTCTCTTTGATCCATCTTACTCATGAGCTTGCTGATTTTGTTTTTCAGATATATGTCTCATTCTTTTGAATGAAAAACCTATCTAGTAGAGAGACAAGCTACACACTCTTTTTTCATTTCATTTTCTCCATATTCTATGTCATATGTAAGCTTGAGGAAGTAAAATTTATGGTTTCTCTACTTGGAACAGTCTTGGGAACTTGAGGATATCAATTTCATGKATTTTCCCATCATGCCAAGCATCAACTCATTAGAAATCARGGTTTGGTCATTTAATTCAATTAATATTTYGGATTATACCTTTCATTTATGATGGGGGAATCAATCCATTTAGTATGCGATATGAGATTATTTGTACCTTAYGAGAGTGTCTCAATTGCTCTAATTTTCATTGYGATTTCCTCTTTCCACTTATGAGGTTGAAGATGATCATACCAATGTTTCAAATCATTATCGTTAATGACCAGAGGAAATACAAACCTTGGAACAAGAAAGTGTGTCCAGGGATCCAAATATCACAACAATCAAGGACACTAAGTTTCATGTCRAAGGGAATATTGTGGGAAAGCACATAGTGCCTATTTCCTAAGAAGAAGGCTGAGAGATTTGGCTAAATGGAAAATAKATGGATACTTTATGACTGCATTGACATTCACATGATTTTTATGATAGCCAAWATAGTTTAAGTTTGTAGTATCGTAGCGTGCTTTGCTTAGGATTAGTTTTAATTTTTCTTTTTAGTCTAATTTAATTTCAATAAGTCAGTCATTTATAGGAAGAGTTCTTCCCAAACTGTCTAATAGTTGATCATTCCATTCTCTTTGGTTATGAAGATTGGGAAATGGCTTATGAAACCAAAAACTCATGATTTTTCTCTTTAATGGAGACAACTTAGGGAAGTGTTAATCTAAATTTGGATGCTTAGATTCCTTTGCAATTTTTTTTATTAATCAACCAATATTATCATCAGCTTAGCAATTGATAAGAAATATAGTCTCTTTCATGTATTCCCATGTTGATTTATGATCTAGTTGATATTTGGAGTCATTTTAATGATTATTTTTATGACCTCCACAATTGTATTATCTACTCTTTGCCTTAGTGGATTAAATCATTTAAATATGTGCGATTAACAATGTATTTTATGGAAAAAAAATTGGTGCTTTGGTGAGAAATATGAAATACAATTTCTGTTATTATTTTTTTTTTTTTGTGTTTTCAAATATGCAAAGGGCTTGTTCATGTCAAGAAATATTGAGAGCTTGTGGGTTTGTGGAATGTTTCATGTGATGGAATTTTTGAAAACATTTTTTGACTAAATTTATCCACTAACCCATTTTTCTGGATTCCCAGAAGATTGTTTTGTTGCACTAAATGAAAGATAAATTATATGTGACTGTTGGATTAGAGTATTGTGTTATGATTTTTTTCACCAGATTATTAATTCTCATAATATTGCTTGTTCTTCACTTTAGATCTTTACTATGAGACTCTTTCTATTACTCCGAGACTCTTTCTATTGGGCCCGATGTTGAATGGTTAACATTTATTGACTAATTATTATCCTTATCTTACTTTCCAAGATTTCATTTTAAACACTTTCACTGTTCCTGCCCCATATCAATTACTTGTTGTTGGGTTCTCTTTTTATTTTTCAGCTAGTTTTCATTTTTTTATGACTAACATTCTAGCTTTAAGCTTCTCTTAGTTTAGTTTTATTTTTCATGAATTGGCTTCACTCTTGCTTTCTTCTTGTACAGATTGTTTCCATCCTTAATTTAAACACAAATATTTCCCTTAGCTGATTTGACTTCTTAGCCTTCCTTGAGGACTACTCTTTATATTTGAGTAAGGGGTTGGTCCAATTTTGGTCACATACTAAAGATTTTTTTTTAAAATTCATGAGATGCATGGGATTCTCTATCTAAATGAACATTCATAAAGTTCTTAGTTGTAGGTATGGACTGACAGTTTTGGTGGAACATGTGCCTATTGAGCATACCATGATAATCCATAAGTATACGAAAGTGTCTATATACCCTTTTTGTTGAGCTCCATTCACTTTATATAAATAAAATGGCCAATGTTATGATGTTTTTAGGGACACCTGGGGTTAAAGTAAAATGCATAACATCTACTCAACAAATCAAAGCAACTCTCATACCACCTTGCTTCCATCACACCCTATTTTCATATGCATATCTATATATAAATATAAAAGGGTGAGCATATTTTGAAACCAAAGGAAGTTGAAAGCACTATTAATAGTGTGGGAAGTACAAGTAAATCCGTCGAGACTATGAATGCCTATTGGTAGCGGGGTTATGCTTGTATGGTACAGAGGCAACTTTGTCGGGGCTATGGATGTTCGTTGGTAGTGAAGCAATGTTGGGAAAAGAGAGATGAGGAACAAACTTATGCAGATGTTTGCTTGTTATAAAAAGTGAAAACCCATGGTTAAACCAAATCCAATCAGAAGTATGTAGCCAGTAAAAGAATTTACCTCACTAATTGTCTCTTTGAAAAACGTATGTTAGATTTCAAGTACTAGAAATATAGGGTTATGTATTTTAGAAATTTGGCATTATTGTGCTACCCATGATTATTGGAAAGTTGTTTGGAGTTTGTTGAGATTATATTTAAAATTTAGATCTGAAGTAAATGCCCTAGACTTCTACTTATAGAGATAACCGGTTCTTCTAGTGTGTCATCATTTGTTGAGGACACAACAACCCCACTTTACTTTCTCTTGTAAAAGAGAAAGGAAATGAGCCCCCTACTAAAATTTCAATCCTAATTCCTATCCTATACCATTTGATCCTAATGTTTATTCGTTTCATTGTCTACCTTGAGGGAGTTGGGGGGTTTGATCTTGATTGATGATTGTCTTGGATGAGTTTGTTCTTGGAGGATTTTTTGAATGAATAGCTTAAATTATGAATCATCTTGCTTGCATGTTGTGCTTATTCTCTTCATATTTATGCTTTCACATGTTGATCATACTCTTATGTTTCAAACACTTGACTTGAATCAAAATATCACTGATATTTCCTTTGGGTTTTAAAATTGGCACTTGCAAATCTCAGGACACTTATCTACAATCACCATGTTCATCTTTGAATAGACCCAACACCCATTTATAAAATTTTTTGAAAGCGGGGAATATAATATTTATGGTGTATTGAAAAGTCTCTTTTTTTAATCGTGTGACTAATCTCATTCTTTTGTTTTACAAGAGAAAGTTTGTAGGGCCACTTCATTTACTTGGCCCCTCTAACCTTGCGATGCAAGTGGGGGGATCCCTTGATCCTTATCCAGAACCTTGACCTTGATCCCGACCAGAATTCCCCTTATTAGGAAGAGAATTAACTTGGCTTACAATTTCCTCGAGGTTTGAAGCTCCCAAGGCTATCAGATCCACCCTTCCTACAGGCGTGCCCCGAGTCTCTTCATATTGATCTTTGTTAGGTTCCTCTTTCAACCTTCCCTCTTTCCATAAACCCAAGCCCAAGGTCTATTGAGCTTCATGGATGTAGGTCCTTGTCATGTCATCGCCCAATGTCTACTTGCTAAATATTGTAATTAGTATTATGCATTGTAGCCTAGCTTAAGAACCTATTCTTTGATCTGATTGTATTCCTCTCTTTGCAATCTTCATAGGTCCACCCTATGAGATGTTCATCTTGAATGGACTAACATGTGTCTTGCGTATGGTTGGTGTCGATATCCTTTTACCATTTGTCGCTATTTATGATGTTAATTTTTCACACAACGTGTCATCTTCTTCCCCTTGGTCGCTTTCCATTCATCCCATTTGAATCTAAGTGTTCTTGATCGCCATACCACCTAGCTACCCGACTTGACACTCGATGACTCAAAACCTACATGATTTTCCTTACTCTTATTTTTGGCCCCCTAGGTGCGGAACCCTGACTAGTGGAACCATGATGGGCATGGAACCTTGAGTTGTTTGTAATTTGGCTTTATTTTCTTAATTTGTATTTTATTTTTATTTTTGTATATATTTTGTACATTTTTTTAAATTTTATTTTTTATTTAATATTTTTATTTATTTCCATTTTACCCTTGGTTTTTCAAAACCACATGGTTTGATTGCACATGGTAATTGCCCATGGTTTGTTATTCTCCACGAGTTTCCCTAAAGTTACACTAGATATTTATTTTTACATGGGATAAATAAAATTCACTTTAAAAAATAATTTAATGGGATAAATAAAATTCACTTTAAAAATAATTTACATGGGTCAAATATGCTTTTACATGGGGTAAATAAAATTCACTTTAAAAAATAATTTACATGGGTCAAATATGCTTTTACATGGATAAACTATTTGTTTTACATGAATAAACTATTTGTTACATGTGGTGTTTTGCACAAAACCTAAAGTATAATATTGACATCCTTATTTTTCTCATATCTATGTAAAATTAAAAACAAATTGACTTTTCATTTTAATATGTATGTATATACATATTCATTTCTTTTATTTATTTCTGGTTTTAATTTTCATTTTAATTTTTTTTTCCCTTTTTATCACCTAAGCCCTAGGTTGCACATATTCATTTTATTTTTCTCATTTAATTTAGTTTCATATATATATATTTTTAATTTAACTTTTTACATGCTTCCCCTCACTCATTAAAATTCAACCTAATATTTCATAAGGCTTATCTCAAGGTTTCTACCTATCGGTCTATATATCCACTTCACGGTGAATTCCATTGAAAATTACCATTTAGACAAGCCTCCCTTTCGAGAACACCTCCTATCTTCATGGAATCCCTCCTCCTGAACACTTTTGAAACTATATGAATATTTTATTATCCCCCAAGACTAAGCTATTGGGAATTAACTTTATCCTTATTATAATTATGCCGAAGACTATCTTAGGGAGAGCTTTTGCAGAAAACCTATCAACAAGTTGTCGGGTTTTCAAAAACAACCATTATTGTCCACCTGTGTTGTCCTTCTAAACTGCTCCTCAGGTTTTGGACCTATCTCCTCTTGCCACATCATCTTTGTTATTGACTTCATTGCTAGAGTTGTTTTGGATATTAATTGTTTTCCCGTCAATTGTTGGCAGGTCGCTTCCTTTCTTTATATGGGAAAGTGATATTACCTAACGCACGTCACAACACCAAATGTTGTGGGGACTGGGGACTCTGGAGACGGGCGACGACACTTTCCTTCTCTGTGTCCGTCGGGTACTGATAGGCCTGCCGACTCCTGAGGGCCAGGATTATGATCATGATGTGGGAAAATCTCAGTCATGGCATCCAGGGTTGGAATTTCAAATGTCAATATCTCATTAAATTTGACGATTTTTATAATTTAAATGCCCGTTTTAACATTTAATAGAGAATATTAACTGATTATCAAAAACAAATTGATGATTTTTATAATTTAAATGTCCGTTTTAACTTTTAATAGAGAATATTATCTAATTATCAAAAAACAATTACTGTATTTCACGAAAAAATCTCATCCCTATTTACATCCACAACAATGTCGATATAATGAAAAAGTTTCACTGACGACCCCACCTCACCTGCCTACCCTGATGCGCCTTACATGCCCAGAGACAACTCACCAGAGGTTTATGGCAAATACTTGTAAAAGTGTTTGGACTTTTCGTGTAATTTTTTTCCCAATTATTTTTTTTTAAAGTAATTTAATTTCAATTTGAATTTTTTTTCTCAATTATTTGTTTAAGTAATTTAAATTCAGTTTGAATTTTTTTTCCCACATATTTTTAATAAACACTTATTTTTAATAAACATGAATGAAATTAATATGGTAAAATTATTAAAAATTAATTTTAACATTAATTTGAAAAGTTTTTTTTTTTAGTCCCCGAGGTGTAGGATAGTCGGTGATGGAGTGTGTTGTTAAGCCACTCCGTGATGTTAAAGTCACCGGTTCGAAACTTGCGGGGACAAAAAATCCATCCATGTTAAGGGTTGGTGTGGCTCAGGCCAGGTGCGATCCCCGAGTGATTTTGACGGCTTAGATGCCCTTGAGTCGTGGTTTCTTAGCCACAGGTTAGTCCCACAGGTCATGGACAAACTAACAAAAAAAATAAAAATTGAAAAGTTTTCCCCCTAAACTTAACTAAGAATTAATTGAAATTAATACAATAAAGTTTGTTTTTTACATGAACAGATATTGGATTGTATTAAAGCCTTGGCATGCATGCCTCTAATCAGATTACAAAGTGTAAGGGCAAAGCCCAGTTTTCCTCTCCTGCCAGGAACTCAATGGCCCAGATACTTATAAGACGGAGATTCCTACATATAGCAAACAAATCAATCTCCATAATTTTCCCTAACTTGTGGATATAGACGAACTGATTCAGTAAAATGCAAAAAAACATGGATGCACAATTTATTTTTTTAAGGAATAGGATCCCATTATTCATCCCTGACTCTTAAAAGAGTGCCAGTGGAAAGAAGAACTGCTTTATTGGCTTCCGAGTCTGTGTCCTTGTTATTCTCCCTTAGCACATGGACGAAGTTCACACTCTAAAAAGTTTTAACCAGAGTTTTGATTCTTGTCACCAATCTTGCAAATCTGAAATCTTTAGGAGCCAAATTGTGCACTATAGTTTTTATAATGGACTGAGAATCACCAATTACATTTACCTCTTTGATGCATAGATCCTTGACTTGCTTGAAGCCTTGGAGCAAAGCCAACGCTTTTGCTTGGATGCTAGTATTTTGTCCCAAGCCCCAGGCATAACTATGCTCGATTATGCCTTCTAGATTCTTAATGACAACTCCTGCACCAACTTTCCTAGGATTTCCTTTGGCTGCCCCGTCAAAGAGTAAAGTATGTCTGGACTGCTTGTTAATCTAGGCCGAGAAGTCTTTCTCATTGAGTCTAATTTTCCATTCTTTGCTTGATTTGATTTTCCTTACTACTTCTAGAAAACTGGAGGCCCAACTTGACGCCCCATTCAAAATCATGTTGACTTAAATTTCTTTCCTCAAGCTGATGGCCCAAGCTTTCTTTCAGTTGGTTTTTGATATTGGTTATGAAAAGCTTTGCATCCTGCGCTTTATCTCTAAAAATGCTCTTATTCCTTTCAAGCCAGATTTGCCAACAAATGATCTTTGGCAAGGAGAGCCAGGCGGCCTTGAAACTTTCATTTTTTGGGAGAACACCTGGATAGTTGTGCATCCAATTAGCAAACAATTCAGTGATGGAGGTGGGACAAGTAAAATTGTTTCTCCAAGGGCCCTGAACCTCATTCTAGATCTCTTCTATGAATTTTCATTCCAGCATTAAGTGACAGACATTCTCTTTATTTTCAAAGCACATTATACATCTAGAAGGCCCATGGAAGCCTCTTTTCTTGAATCTGTCCTTAGTCAAGATTTTGTTGTGGCACGTGAGCCAACAAAAAAGATCAAATTTTGGAATGGTCTTGTGGCACCATAACCCCTTCCAATTCACAAGATTAGGAGGGACATGGGGTTGTTCCAGAAATTTTGCATAACCCAGAGCCACAAAATAGCAGCCCGATTGAGAGCCCCATCTGCATTTATCTTGTCTCTTGGCGTGGATCAAAGCCACGCCCTTCAGGTGTGTAAAAAAGGTAACACAATCCAGCTTCATCTCCAATGTCACCTAGAGCTTCTTCCAACTTAGCCAATTACAGTCGTCCCAACACAAAATGTCCCATAGAGTGTTGAAGCCAACGTTGGACATCCATGCCCGTAGCGCATGCAAATAACTGATTTTGGCAAGAGGGGGATTGTTCATAATGCTGTCCTCCCAGATATTTATTTGTTTTCCATTACCTGGGATCCAGAACGCGTGGAGATTGATCAACAAAGTGGCTTTAGCACATAGTTTGAGGAATAGTGATCTTTTTTTTGAGAGGGGACTGTCAAGACAACATTTCCTTTGGCCGCTGAAGTATTTCTTCCACGAAGTTGTTTGCGCCCAACCAGGTTTAGGAGCGATAAGCCTCCAAATTATTTTTTTTTCACATAGCCACGTTTTGAGTGCAGAGGTCTTTGAAGTTCAATCCGCCTTCCATCAGGGGCTTGGTGACTTTGTCCCAACTAACAAGAGGGATTCTCTTCTCATTTTGTTTACCACCTTTCCAAAAGAACTTTCGGATGAAATCCTCCATTTTCCTAAGATGCAAATAGGAGCCAACAAAACAGAGAATTGAAAATTGGAAGACTGCTGAGAAAAACCTTGATGAGCACTAATTTACCAGCAAGGTTGAGCCAAGAGAAATCCCAGGCCTGGATCTTGAGCTTGAATTTTTCTAACAGTGGGAGCCAGTCTCTGCTGAAGGCATTCTTATGGAAGATTGGGAGGCCCAGATACTCGAACGAAGACCAGTTGGAAGAGGCAACAAAGCCCAAACATCTGGAAATGGCACTGAGATAGATGGCATAAATGTTCCAACAATAAATATGACATTTCCCCTTATTTAGAATGTTGCCCATAGCATCACAGTAATCATCCAACACATCTTTGAATCTTAAAGCCAAAAGCACAGAGGTTGTGCCCAGCAACAGAGAATCGTCAGCAAACAAAGCATGATTTATATTTTTAACTCCTCTTGCAATGTTAAGGCCCATGATCTCTTGGTCTAGCTGCTTCTTATCCAAATAAAAGCTTAGAACAGAAGCTTGGAGGAAAAAAAGGAGGGGAGAAAGAGGACACCCCTACCGAAGCCCTCTTGTAGCTTTGAAGAAGTTCGTTGCTCGCCCATTCACCAGAGGAGTGATCCAAGTCTCAGAGATAAAAGCCCAAATCCAATAGATAAAATCAATCTCAAACCCAAACTTGTGCATAACACCCAAGAGAAAACTGTGTCTAACACGATCAAAGGCATTTGCTAGATCAATTTTGACAACCATACCCTTTTCTTTTCGATGCAGGCTTGAATGGATCACCTCTTGTACTAAGATACAATTATCCACAATCTACCTCCCATGAACAAAACCACCTTGATTCTTCGGGATAATATTAGGAAGGATACTTTTCAAGCTGTTGGCAATCACCTTGGTTATCATCTTGTAGCCAATGTTACATAGAGAAATAGGATGAAATCTATTGAAGGCATTGGCTCCCGTTTCCTTAGGGATGAGGGCAAGAAAGGTAGAGTTAGTGCTGCCCCCAATTTTCTGATAGGCTTGGGATTTCAAAACCATTTTGTGCAAATCCTTTTCCACTATCTGCCAACAAGTTTGAAGAAATCTGGCTGTAAAACCATCCAGTCCGGGGGTTTTGTCGGGCTCCATAGCAAAGAGAGCAGCCTTTGTTTCTTTTTTAATGACCTTAGCTTCCAAAAACTGATTCATCCTGTAGGTAATCTTTGAAGGAACCACGTCTAGAAATTTAGTATTCTGGTCCATCCCCCCCTTCTTCACTGTAAAGGTTTTTAAAGTGAGAGAAAGCCGCCCTTTTAATGCTCATGAAATCATTGTGGGTTATGGCCTCTTCCTTGATTTCTGAAATGGAGTTGAAGTTTCTTCTCGCTTGGGCTTGCTTGTAGAAGAAGGAGGTGTTTCTGTCTCCTGCTTTAAGCCAAATGCTGCGAGATTTTTGTCTCCAATATTCTTCCTCTGACAGGCATGCCTTATGATACTTCTGATGTAAATCTGCCTCCCTGTCCAGAATTTCTTTTGTGATTTCTGCGTTTTCCATTTGTAATTGATGGAGCTTAAGACTATCTTGGGCATGTTTTCTTTCAAATGCTGGGTTAGGGAGGGATTTGGCCCAACTTTTCAGGATTGTTTTCACTCTTCTGAGCTTTTCCTCCCAAACAAAGAAGGAAGAGCCCTTGACAGGCATCCTCCAAATTTTCTTAACCTTGTTTATGAAGTTTGGATCCTTAACCCATAAAGGACTAAATCTGAAAGGAATAGGGTCAATATATTTTTGGGCTAGGAGTTCAAGCTTGATAGGTTTGTGATCTGAAACACTGTAAGGGAGAATATGCATTCTAGCCTCTAGTCCTAAAAGGAGAAAATAACTTTGAATGAGAAATCTATCTAGCCTTGCAACAATATGGCCAAGACCGACTTTTTTATTTGACCAAGTGTACTTACCATTGGAGGGCTTGATGTCGAGCGAGTCCCAATCTTGCATGAGGTCCTCCACCCATTCCCTTGCTAGATTACTTATGATGTTGCCTTCTTTCTTCTATGACAAAAGTAAGGTGAGGTTGAGGTCGCCGGCAATGATGATGTTTTCTAGATTCTCTATTTCTGCCAAATTTTTGATGGAGTCCCAGGAGGCTTTTTTTCTCCCCTGCATTTACTAGGATATACACATTGAAGAGGCTAAAGACCTCCTTTGTATCAAGATGCTGGAGTTTCAAGAACATCCAGTGAGCATTTAGGATCTTAGTGACTGACGAGTACTTCCTGATATTCCAAAGAGACCCCAACCCGCTCGAGGCTCCTCGAGCAGAGACGGTCTGTCCTCCACCTTTATTCCAAAATTTCTTACTTATTTGGAGGAAGTCTTTGTCCTCCATTTTTGTCTCCTGAATTAGAAGAATGTCTGGGGTTTCTATCCTTAGAAGGCTTCTTATGGCTTCTTCTTTCACTTTTCTCCCCATACCTCTGCAATTCCAGGAGACAACCTTCATCACTTACTTTTTTGGGTGTGATGAGCTCCCTTGGAGCCCTGAGTCTGGTTTCTTGTCATCTTCATGGTTTTTGCCAATAGTTTCTCAAGGGTTGGTTGACTGCCCTGAAGCTTATCTTTGTAGGTTTCCTGTTCTCTCTTTTCTCGGGCAGACTTTCGGCCTCTTGTCGATCTTCTAGTCGAAGTTTGTGATTCCCCTATTTCTCCTTCCTCCTCTGATTCCTTCGAGTCTTGTTCTTCCTCTTCAGCTTCTGCTTGTTTTTCCTTAGATCTTTCTGAGGCACTTTCTCCTTGCCTCGATCCTGAGGGGGTCCCTTTGTCTGGGGTTGCTTTCTTTTGCATTTTAACCTCCTGGGTTTCCTTTGAAGCTGAGCTTAAGGGTCAGAACTTGTTTTCTTGACCATTCGGGGAAGGGATTTGTTGAGCAGAAGCTGACTGAGGACCTTTTCCATTTGGAGCCCCAGATTTGGGGGTTTTATGGGAGATCTTTGACCGCTTGACCTGATTCCAGCCTTCCTCCTTCCCTTTATCTGCCTCTCCATTGCTCGGGAAATCCCTAGCGAAGTGACCGTATACATGACATTTACGACACTTGAAAGGAAGCTACTCATAGTCTAGCTTTTGCACATGAGTCCAACTGTCGACATTGATTTTTATTGCCTCCAAAAGTCCCACCTCTAGGTCAACCTTGACACATATTCGAGCATAGTCATATTGATCCTTATTGTTTGCCTGGTCAATAAATTTACCCAGGGCATTGCCTATGTGGTTCAGAGAGTCCCAGTTCCAACAATGCACTGGGAGATTCGACAACCTAACCCACACTGGGATGGCCGTTGGAACGTCCACTTCTGGGCCAAAATCTGGCGTCCACTTATTGAGATACATGCCCTGAGGACCCATAAAGTAGGGACCATTCCGAAAGATCAGATATTTATCCTTTTTTGAGATGAATTCAAACAGAAAAATGCCTCTCCCAAGAAGTACGAGGTTACACTGTTCTTGATCAAAGGCGTCCAGTTTTTGACCACCCAGTTCTCCATTGTTTTTGGAGAGGGCCAAAGGCCAGTGAATTGTCCCACAAGGGCACGATCCGCTAGGGACAAAGCAACCTGGATCAGTCTCTCAGGGGGAAGGGAGATTTCTGGAATATCATCCAGCTTTTTCACGAACTTGGCGGCTTCGGTTTTCTTCTTTTTCGGCAGCGAATCCAACAACGAGTTGAAAGCATCCTCAGCTGACGGGGGAGGAGGGGGGGGGGAGGAGCCTGGGGTGAGCCCATAACCTCCATGGCAGCATGTTGAAGCCCTAGCTTCAGGCATGTGCGAGCTCACAGTCCGAAATCCCGAAATTAATAAAATAAAATTATTAAAAATAATTTTATCAATTTCTAGAGAATTTGTGTTTTTATAATGAAATAATTAGGAATTAATTTTTATTAACATAGACTTAAATACATTAAAGTTTTTTATAATGGTGAATTGAATTTTTTTATATCAATAAATTCTACATTTTAAAGTGTTTTTCAATCATTGCTATGAG
>JASDQU010945562.1:21719-34841 GCA_032191745.1 Picea mariana
GAGTCAACAAGTCTCCAATTTGTCATAGATCGTAAGTTAGTTAAGAAAGTAGTATTGTCTTGGGCACAAGCTAAACAAAGGAAGAATAAGAAATCATTAATCATTGTTGAAAATCAAATAAATGAGGTATATGATTAAAATGTAGAAGGTTTTAATTAAGAAGGCATAAACAAATATTAAGTATTTTGGAACAAACCAAAAGGAAATCGTCCATAGATAAGGAAGCTCTTTAGAGGCTAAAGACCAAGGCTCTAAGGTTGGCCAGGGGTGATAAAAATACAAAGTATTTCCACAATTATGTTAACCATGGAAAAAAAACATAAATATTATTTGGGAAATGCATAGAGAGGATGGCTCCAAGGTTATAAATTTCAAGGATATTGTTGATCTAGGGGTGGCACACTTTGAGGGGCTAYAAGTAAGAAAACATAGCCAACATAGTAGAAGTTGTCAATATGACCACATTCWTTCCAAGTTTTGTAAACTARGAATCAAATGAGAGGCTGATGGAGAAAACATGCAAGGAAAAATTGAAAATGGTTCTTGAATATTTTCAGAAGGAYAAAAATCCCCRTCCAAATGTTTGGATTGTGGAATTCTTCTTAGGGCTCTATGATTTTATATAATAATATTTGTTAACGGTAGTAGAGGAATCAAGGCATAAATAAAAGGTTGTAGGAGCATTTAATACAACTTGCATTGTGCTACTCCCTAAAAAAGATAATTTAATTTCCATTTACGACTTCAGACCCAATTTCTCGTGTGCTTGCATATATAAGATAATAACTATAGTGATATCTTTAAGTGTGAAAATACATTTTTATGGGTCTAAGAAATAGTTTGGATTCCTCCATGGAAGGCAACTCCATGATGCCATTAGGTTTGTACAGTAAGTTCTACTTTCTATAGAATCAAAGAATCTATTAGTGATTGTCATTAAGTTGGATCTCTCCAAGGCATATGATAAAGCTAATTGGATGTATTTGAGATTAATGTTGATTCACATTAGGTTTTGTGTCCTAGTGGTGAAATGGATTATTGAGAGTCTAACCTTAGTATCATGTTTGTACTAATAAATTGCTTATCATTTACTTTTTTTAGGTCCTCAAAAGGACTAAGGAAGGGATGACCATTGTCCCCATTGCTCTTTTTTATCATAGTTGAATGCCTTAGCAGGTCAATACTAGAGACCATAAGAACTAGGACTCTAAAAGGTATCAAGTTTAGAAGATATCTTTATCTTACACATTTCCTTTTTGTGGATGATGTTTTATTGTTTTGTGATGGTTCTGTGAGATATTAAAATAAGTTAAAAAAAAATATTATATTTATGCAACATGGAAAATGGAATGAAGGTAAATATGCAAAAATCTGCTATTTGTTTTCATGGGTTAGAAGATTATCAAATTAAGTTGTTACTTCAACTTTTTCCATATCAACATATTGAGTTTCAAACTAGTTTTAAGTACTTAGGGTTTTTCTTAAAGTATAATGATTATGGGATTAATGATTGGAAATGTTTCATATAAAAAGTATAAAAGAGAATAAATTTGAGGTGCAATAGATGGCTTTCTAGGAAGACTAACTTTAGGATGTCTATACTAGAATCAATTCTAATATATTGTCACCCTTTAGCTTACATCCCCAAAGGAGTTTTAGAGAAGGTTATAAAGAAAGGCTTTGGGTTTTTGTGGACTAGAAAGAGAGAAAAATAAGGTACCCCCTTGGTTAAATGGAATTCCATAGCTAAACGAAAGGAAATGAGGGATTGGGGCCTAAACAATATCTATCATTTTGGAAAGGCCTTGGTAGCCAAGGGTTCGTAGAGGGTTATATAAAATGATGGCCTTTGAACTCAAGTAATTATTCAAAGATACATTGAACCTCACAGTATATATTTCTGGATCATAAGCCCTTCAAAGAATATTCATAATGTATTAATAGTGTGGGAAGCCATTGTTGTAGCCTTTCCTATAATGGGGAACTAGTTGGTTTGGAGGGTGGGTAATGGATAAAAGGCCAGAGTAGAATCCAATCGATGGGTGGGAAGTGGATAATTACCCTATTTCCCACCTTAAACAAACAACCTAACAAGCACACACAACCAAATGACAACCAACTTATGTGAAACATTCAAAAACCCCTGTAAAAGGAATTTGGTGTAGAAATATCATCATGATGGTTTTGAGATAAGAATCCCATGTGAACTAGAGGTAAACACTAAAGTCTTGAAGCTAGAATTACTATATGCACAACATACCAAGTACAACAAGTAACATTGCCATATAATTATGAAGAAATCCAAACAAATGTTCTTACATGTAAAAAACATGGAGGGAAGTAGATAAAAATTTCAAGATAAGATATGTTGAAAAAAATTAAAATGTTTGTGATTTTTTTTTATCATTTTACCATGTTTATTTGTTGTTGATATGTTTATATGCCCATTGGTTGAGAAAAAAAATGGGTGATTTCCATTCATTAAAATATAACTTATGATATAGCAACTCCATTTAATTAAAATTGACAAAATAATAAAATGAAACCACCATATATTTGCATTAATAAAAAAACAACTAATAGTACAATGAATACTTGAGATCACTAAACTCCTAATGCTACTTGATCATCACATTTACTTCATCACTTACATTGACCTTGTGCAACAATTGCAACATGTGCATATTCAAAATCCATTTTCTTCTTGATGTATAAATGAATAACAAACCACCAATTTTCGGTAGAAACACCATGATAAAAGAAACATGTTCACAATGTTCTGGAATCACATATTGTCTGACTTGAGATGTCTACATTTCTCTATGTATGTAAATAGGATATAATTCACTAACCAAGTCATGTTTGATTGATATCTTTCTATCAAAGAGATTAAACCATTTCCATTTGTAAAACCACACATTTAAAGGACCTATAGTCCAACTCAATTATCTCATGAATGGTGCCGACTAATTCATAAATGAGAAACTTATAGCCCACTTGCTTCACCAACATGGACCCTATATGGAATAAATTTATTGTCTATTTCAACTCTGGTCTAAGGCTTATACCAAGTGTTCTATCTTTTGGAGGCTACTAGGCCTCTATCCTCTGCCTTATACAAGGATTTTGTTATTCTTGTGGATGCAAGGCTTGTTCTTTGTTTAACACTCTACTCCAGACTAATTGGCTAGCTCCTTCAATTATGTAACCTTTTAGTATATTGTCTTATTGCACCATTCATTAAAACAAACTTTAAATTTTTTTTTAGTGGATAACATCCTCCTGGAAGAATATGATTAGTAGATGAAATGTAATTCACATAATCCATGCAATTGATCCCAAATCGCCCAACAATTTTAGAGATGAGATGTGCATCTTATGGAAAAAATCAAAATCAAACTCCATTGTCCGTAGGTTCATAGGTAGAAGTTTCTAAAATCTATGTGTCAAGTCCATTATCCAACTAAAGGTGAGGCCCAATGGAAATCATAGTATAAAATGTCCAAGCAAAAGGAAGTCAAACAAGGAATGGACAAGTCGACCATCTACGTACATAGTCAACCAAGGAAAATGAATCAACCAACAAATAAGAAAAATCGACCAACAAAGGAATTAAGTCGACGGGTAAATGGAAGTCGACCAAGATTGTAATGTAAGTCGACTAGACTAGACTGGATCGACCAACATAAGAGTAAGCCGACTAGGGGAGATTCAATCGACCAACAGAAGAGTAAGCCGACTAGGGGAGATTGAATCGACCAACAAAGGAGTAAAATTGACCACTTGAATTTAGCTTTCCAATGAGAGATAATTTATTGTGCATGGTCCATATAACCATTGTACAACCGTGTGCAACATGTGGGAAAACAATGGATTCCCTAGCACTAAAGGATTCGACCCAATGGTATTCAAACAGACCAAAGCGAGTTAATTCGAATGGCAAGTGAAGGAATCAACTATAAAGGGAAATTAATCAACCAACAAGCAATTCCATTTCCAAAGGAGAGAGGATTATAGTCTAGGTAGATAAAAAAATCCCTTGGAAATTAATTTAGATTCCCAKGGGAATGTGAACTTGCGCGTGCATAAAGTAAATCATCCCAGGTAAGTGGGAAAATGTCCCAGCTATGTAGAGACTCACCTAGGAAATGAATTGCAGCTCAAAGAGAGTGATGTAAGTCTATAGAAGAGATAAAATTCTCTAAAACCCATTAAAATGCATTTAGCAAATTCCTACATATTTTCAACAGATAAATTTTAATAGCCATTGATATTAGACTTCGATGGAAAATGGATGATGGAAATTCTAGAGTTGTTGTGGTTCCTCATTTCCGTTAGAATCCAATTAAAACAACAATTTTAAACACGTGATAATCCATATATCATCTCATAAATGAAGCAAGCAACAAAYTGATAGCTCAACATAATGAAATCAAACACAAGCAATCACCATGAACGAAGAAGTTTTACATTGGAAACCTAAATGGGAAAACCAACTTCGAATGGGACTTAGTATTTTCATTATGGAAATCTTTGGTTAGAATGCAACTGATGCTCTATGTGCATCCCCTCTCCTTGGACCAAAGACCCTTTGGGATTGAAATTGCCTAAGAAAATAGGGAGAGATAGGGGGTAAGATAAGGTCAACAAAGATGGCTCTTCACTTCCCATTCCTCATCCTTCTCTCCTATTCATTTTCTTTTTATTTAATTATTTGTTCTCTCACATTCCATTTTTTCTAATTAGCATTTACATTTGCATTTGTTTACATTTTTTTCTAACCTTCATGAATTGCTTGGTTAAGTGTGTAGTTATTGAATCTTACAGCCATTCATCAATCCAGATATGCTTAAGATCACTCCTCCCCATTGAGAGGCTTTTTGATCTTCAAAATCTTAAGAAAATCATTATGGATCGATGTACTTTTGTATGAAAACATGAATCTGATTGTGGCTCCTAGCTATAGCTCTAACTCTGGTTCTAGCTCTAACTCGTGGCTCTAGCTACTAGCTCTATCCCCTGGCTATAGCTCCATCTCTAGTTGTTGGCTCACCTATTCATGTAATGTAGAAGTTTGCTCACTGACTCTCATCTTTGATAAATCTGCAGATCCAAACTCTAGACTCAACATCCCTTCCCATCTCCCTCTCTACCTTGGAGACAGTCCATCTTTGCAGTCATGAAGCCAATTCAAATGTTGGTCTTGTTGTTCAGTACGACCCTAAGACGTTGCCATCACATAACAATTCCATAAGGGAAATGTGGTTGCACTAATTTGTTAGGATCAATTGCTTCTTGGCATGGAAACAACTGTTCAATGCTTTAACATGCTTGCAAGCAGGCCATGTAGTTCTCAAGAATAACTCTCCTAAGATAATTGACCTCTATGCATAAATATCCTATACATATTCAAGATGGGGTTCTTCAGATGCAATATTGGAAACAAGAACTAGATTGTGGTTTCCCTTGGCATCAACATGTTGTACAACTTGTTGGTGTCACTAATCTCCCTCATTCCTATAGCTCCTTGGCTAGCTTCTTCTCTTTGGATTGGAGATCCAGGAAACTCTTCATCTCCTTCCATATTCACTCTCCACACCCTTCTCTTGGTTGTACAATTTCTGGGGTGGAGATCTAGATGAAGTTTCTAACACTTTGCTTCTCAATGACCACTCAAATTGTAGTGGTGGAAAACATTCATGTTGCTTCTACAAGGAATTCTTGACATACTCCTCCTCTCCATGTGCCTCTAAGTTCATTATTGGATTGTAGAAGTCTTCATGTCATTCATGCTCCGAAAGAAATCTGTCATATGACACGTGCCTTACTTCTTCGAACAATATGCCACCTGATGTCCCTTCTTTCCACAAAAAGAACATGCCTATGTGTACCAACAGCTCAAAATTCTATGGCCTCTCTTCTTGCACCAATGACAAACAAGTGATGTCTTGTCTGATGAATACCTCTTGGTATTTTTCTTTTTCTTGCCCTGGATAATTAGTTTTTGCATCCTCTGAGTGCAAGTGTAGGCTAAGTCCATGAGCTCTTCTCATCATTATCGTGTTTTAATATGCCATAAGAAATTTGAGGTGGTAGTGAGCTACCACCTTCACTTAGCACTGATACTCTCGCTCCTAATGAGCAAGCCAAATCTGACATGTCTGTTATGGGAAAAATCCCTGTGGATATGTGTCAAAGCCACAATATATTGTTGACCATTCAAAGGCCAAACAATTTCTAAATAAGGAAAACACAAATTTGTAACTACTGACGGGTGCTCAAATTGACATCTTTGTAGAACCTACCCAATACCTTCTTGTACACCCTTTTCCCATTTCCATTCCATCTTAATACCCTTTTCATTCACAATGATGCATTTTTGGTCAAGGTGTAATTATCCTCTTAACACGCCATTTCAATACTTATTCTTATGCATTTTCAAGAGATTATCACCTTTCTATGCTAACAGTGGTACACATGAAACAAGATTGCACAAGTATCTTTCGAATGCAAGAGTTGCAACTCCTAAGTATGAGTTGTTGCAACTCCTAAGTATGACTTGTTGCAACTCTTTGCTCAAGTTTAGTTGTTGCAACCCTAGATTGCTAACACTAATGTTGTGATTCTTTCCTCATCATTGCTATGACTCTCACTACGGGACCGTTGTTACAACTCTCTTTTGTTGCGACTCTCATTGTTGTTACGTCTCTTTCCTCTTCGTTGTTGAGACTCTCATTACATGACCGTTACTGCAAATCTGAGAATGGGTGTTGTAACTCTGTGCCTGTTGTAACAACGCATCAATCAACTGCACAAGAAAACATCTAAGGATCGACCATGAAATCAAACAACCAACTCCTTCATGCAAGAAAATGACAAAGAAAATTGGGCACCTAGAAAGGAATGAATGAGTCAATCACCACTTGTCATATAATTGATTAAGTCAACATGTGCCCAATTTTGCTATCTTTTGGAGAAAACAATGTAACAAGAAGGAACATCCCGATTCTCATGGTTGTCCATCGATTCCTCTGATTAATTTAGAAAGAAATTATTATACATAAATACCCCTGCTCTCTCTGATCCGTGGAGGGAGGCGGAAGAAATATAGTGAACATGAAATTCATTGTTGTATTGATCTGTGCATTTTTATGCAATATAAGTTTTACCTTATTCTTGTCTAAGTGATTGTGTGTTGAGCATTTAAGTGCCTTAATGCGTTCATTAATCAGTACCTCGTCTAAGGAGGTAGGGCCCCCTCCTTAGCTCGCTACTATCTGTATTTATGTATTTTATAGAAGTAGATGTAGTTGAACTTCTTTATTTCCAACAATTCCTCTATTTAACACTTTGTTGTAACTTTGGTATTTTTCTTTGTTGTAACTCATGTTGCTACAACTCCATGCTGACATTGCAGAACCCTATTTTCTAGACTAATGAATGTGTAGTTGTAGCATCTCTTATACATTTTTTTTATTTCCAACAATTCCTCTATTTAACACTTTGTTGTAACTCTGGTATTTTTCATTCTTTTCACTCATGTTGCCACGGATCCATGCTGACATTGTAGAACCCTATTTTCTAACTAATGAATGTGTAGTTGTAGCAACTCTTATACATTTATTTTATTTCCAACAATTCCTCTATTTAGTGCTTTGTTGAAACTCTAACATTTCTTTTGTTGCAACTCTGCACTTCCTCTATTTAACACTTTGATGCAACTCTTGTTGTTGCAACTCTGCACTTACATTACAACATTTTGATTTTTGGCCAACAATTGTTTTGTTTGCAATGCGGGTTAGTTTGCTTCCTTTATTTACAACATATGCTCATGACACAGTGTGGTTTGATTCCTATCACTTGAGGTTTGTTTCATTTCAGTACATGTGCCATTATAAGTCTCTCACATTAATCAAGATCATTCTACTACTTGAACAAGTCACCTTTGATGCTTGTGTGATTTACTTTCCTACAAGTGTGATATTTACTTTGTGATGTTCACTTTCCTGTAGTGCGACATTTACTTTCCTGTAAAAGTGTTTTTTTATTATTGCAAGTGTGAATTCGATTTCAAGAGTGGAGTGGTTTAATTTGGTGACTTGATCAAGCATCTTTATATCTTGCCTTGTGACATTCATTTAGAAGTATTATAACCCATCGACAATTCCAATATCATACTTGCATATACAGTGCACAATAATTAATAAGTTCTATACAATCCCAAATTGATAATTAAATACACAACTCTTCAGTTGCTTACTAAATTAATTAGGAAGTAATTAAAAAGTCCATCATTTTTGGCGCCGTTGTCTAGGATTTGTCAAAAGTATAATTGTTGTTTCACTGTCATTTCGATTTTCATTATAGTAGATTGAGCGTTATAATTTTTTTTCAGCAAATTGTAGAATGTCTTTCTAATCTTTTATATGGACAGAGTTAGGGATCAACAAGGTAGATTCATTAGTTCATCCAAAACCCCCCGTAAAACTAACAGTGTAGGTCACTCTCAAGAGGGAAAGGATCTTAGTCACCGAACTATTTGACACCTACAACAAGTTCCCTTGCCAAAAAGACACATGAGTCTTCCACTCAATAATATGAGACTATAAAAGTTTCCATACAAATAGGAATTATGTCTTCAGAAGATTTAATCAGTGAGAAATACCACTCCCGGGAGTTCATATTTCCTAACTTTCTGAAAGCACCTTTAGAAGCAGAAGATAGCCCTTAGAGGAAGATGACATATGAAACTGTCAAGGAAGAAACATCTGCCTTCAACTTCCCGATTAAAGGGTCAAATGAAGAGACCAAAATGAAGAATATCCTGCATTCAACCCTATCAAATTTTCATGGTCTATCCAAAGAAGACCTTGAGACCTTTCTCTTTGAATTATACGTGCTATGTATAAGTTATGATTAAGTGTTAGATGCCCATAAATTGAAACTTTTCCCTGCCACACTCATGAACGTTGGTTCATGATCCTTGGTAAGGACAACATCCATACATGGGATCAGATGATGCAAAAATTCCTAGAGAAGTGCAGAGATTATTGTAAAGACAAAGAAAGGAAGGAGGAAGTCTTTAGAATGACGAAACATGAAGATGAGATCCTTGAGGACTATGTTGAAATATTCAACTATAATTTGCACAGGGTAAGGAAAGGAGATTTGGCTCTCGAGACACGACGTGTCTTATTCTTGAGAGGAATCAGAGATGTCTTCATTGAACTTATCAACCTAATGGGAGGATGAGTTATCTCCCAACAATATTATGATGTCATCATGGTACTTTGTCACAGATACTCCAGAGGTACTTCAAAAATAAGCAAGGGAGCAAGAGATGTATTGACAAGGACTAACAATTCTACTGGGAGTTGAGTTATAAGATAATAAATTGGGAATATGTTAGAGGATTTCAATACTGATATGCTCAGTTCCTTAAGCTCCATGTTGGACACACTGCAAATGAAGAAGAAGCAAGAAGAGGCAAATATAGTTTTGGTTATCTTTTTCCCAAAATGCAGAAGGAAACACCCGCTAAGAGAATGTACAATGGACCAAATTGAGGTTTGTGGAATATGCAGTGAAGACCATGCTACCAAAAAATGTCCATCTTTGCCAGGATTGAAAGTTGTCTACTAGAAATCCAAGGAATCAGAGCAACTATGATTTGTTTCTCATAAACGACCATGGCAACCTAAACCTCAAGGTATGGTTCAATACCAGTCTCGGTATTTTAATTCATATTGGACTAACCCTTCCATGTAGTATACTTTATGCCATGGTTTCTGCCAACACAACCATGGATGGCTCCTCCTCCTCCAAGCCATTTCTAGCAACAAGGGTGGAGAAATCCCACTTTAGGAAGCCCTCAACAGGCCATAACACAACCACCCATGCAACTTCTTCCCCCCTCCATAGATGCAGACATCCACATTAGGCCCTCCTCAACCACAATTACCTGTACAACCTATTCCTAACACTAATAACAAGAGGCTATCCCAACTAGCACAAGCTACTAGACTTTCCACCTACCCTACCTATTCCATCTCTTCCCTAGACTAAAATGATATTCATCTTCGATGAAGACACCAACCAAATACCAACCTCCTATTCATATTGAATATTTTGAATGAGGATGTCCGGAATGAAGAACCATAATAGAAACAATATCATGAACCTTTGAGAGCTGACCACGCTCACCATGAAACCTAAAACACACCTTATCCATAAACTACTCAACCCGAGTTTGACTTCTTGGGAGAACTCAAGAACATGAGTGTTAAAATACTATTGTTCCAAGATATCAAAGATGTGCCTATCTATTTGAAAGCAGTACTAGAAATTTGTTTAAGGAAACTTGGCAGAAAAAGGAAGAATCGTCAAATTGTCCATGTTATGAGTAAGTTGTCAGACTTAATGTTGGGGGGATTTCGTGCAGCCAAATACTCTAACCCCTGTATCCTGGTAGTTAATGTGAATATTAATAATACACTCATTAACAATAGATTAATTAACCTTGGTGATGCCATTAATGTCATGACACGTGAGATCATGGAAGCATTAGGACTCACCGGCCTTAGGGAAACCCCAAATGTAGTCGAACTTGTTGACAGATCAACTATCAAACTAGAGGCAATTCTAGAAGACGTAGTGATATTTGTATATTCGTGGGAATATCTCACCAAATTTATGATCCTATAACCCAAATCTTCTCTAGGATGATATCCTTTAATCTCGGAAAGGCCATGGCTAGTGACTGTTGATGCTTAGATCGGTTGTAGGTCTGGAAACATGACCATTTCCCATGTGACCTATACAAAAAAATTAACCTTGTATCATCCCGCCAAACCCATCATATATTTTGAAACACCACTCTGGGATGATGAAGAAGATAGTGATAAAGAAGGAGAAGCTCATCATGTCCTCTCTATAGATCAATACCTATCCATCAAAGAGAAAATTAAGAATGATGAAATCAATGATTTCATAGCCTCTTCTTCTCCCTCAATCAACTCACATGTTCTTGACTGTGTTATGCATCCAGAAACACATGCTTCTCTTTCCTCAACAAGTACTTTACCTTTAAAACACGAGTCCTTAGTTGAATAAGACCAAGGTTCCACCACATAAATTATAGAAATCAGCCCCGGAAGGACTTTGAACATCAATGGGGGGTTGACTGAACATCAAAGAGAGAGCCTGGTGAAAATGTTTCAAAATCACAGTAATGCCTTCACCTGGGATTACTCTGGTATGAAGGGAATCCATCCTGACTTGTGCACACACCATATACACATTAAGGAAGGATCTAGACCCATCCGCCATCCCCAATGCCAGATGAATCCAACACTAAGGGATATTGTAAAAGAAGAACTACAAAAATTTATCCCAACCAACTTTATCTATCCAATTTCCGACAGCTAGTGGGTCTACCCTCTCGTCATTGTACCAAAGAAGAATGGTAAATGGAGGATTTGTGTGGATTATCGGGAACTAAACAAGGCAACTCACAAAGATAATTTTACACTTCCATTCATCGACCAGGTCCTAGATACATTAGTAGGAAAGAAATACTTTTCTTTCCTTAATGGATTCAGTGGGTACAACCAAATCCGTATCGCGCTTGGTGATCAAGAAAAGACAACGTTTACCTATCCACAGGGGACATTTTTCTATATTGTTCTGTCATTCGGGTTATATAACACTACTGCCACCTTTTAAAGAGTTGTAATTGGTATATTTTCTGATTTAATTCATGATTGTGTGGAAATTTATAAGGATGAATTTACAACACATGGGGGAATTTTTTTATGAGGCATTAGAAAATTTAAAGAAAATGTTAATAAGGTGCTAGGAATCTAACATCGCCCTCAATAATGTGAAGTGCACAATGATATTGAATGTATTGGGGCACCGTATCTCAGCTAAAGGGATCCAAGTGGATCCGATAAAAATCAAGGTAATAGTAAACTTGTCAACTCTGCATTCACAAAAAGAGGTACGAAGTTTCTTAGGACATGTTGGTTCCTACCTTCGCTTTATTGAATTTTTTTCACAAATTGCTCGTCCATTGTTTGCCTTGCTTAACAAAAATTCTAAGTTTTTGTGGACGAAAAGTTGYCGGCGTGCATTTGAAGGACTGAAATCCAAGGTGTCTAAGGTCCTATTTTGAGAGGGCCCAGTTGGTTCCTCATGTTTCATATATCTACATATGCATCAAACACTKCCACTGGAGTTGTTCTGTGACAACTAGATGGAAATGATCCATACACATTCTACTATGCCAAAAAAAATCTCTTGCACATAGAACTAAATTACATTGTAACATAGAAAGAATTTCTTGCGCTAATACATGCAATTAATAAGTTTTGGCATTACATCACAAGATATCCAGTAGTATTGTGCACTGACCATGCTGCCATAAAATACTTAATGAACAAACCTATTACTAATGGTAGGGTAACTAGGTGGTTATTGTTAATATAGGAATATGATATAATGATCTTGAATAAACCAGGGAAGCATAATATAGTGGTTGATTTTCTTTCAATACTCACATCTAAGAAGAATAAGTCACTTTTAGAAGATTCTTTCCCCGATGAACACCTAATTGCGGTTTCAAATAACTCTCCTTGGTTCACAGATATCGCTGATTACTTGGCTATAGGTATACTTCCACATCATTTATCTCTAAAGGAGCAACAAAAGATCATCAGACAAAGTTATAGATTCTCATGGATCAACTGTCTCTTCTATACAAGATTAGATCTCATCATCAGGAGATGTGTGTGAGAAGATGAGATCTTGAAAGATTGCCATGATGGTCCATTTGGGGGTCACTTTGCAGACAAGAGGAGTGAGTACAAGGTAATTCATCAAGGGTACTATTGGCCCACTATCTTCAAGGACGCCAAGGAATATGTAAAGAGGTGTGATGGTTTCTGGCACATGGGAAGAACGGTGCAATCAGACGAGATGCCATTAAAATGATAGTTGGTATTGGAACCCTTTGATAAATGGGCCCTAGATTTTGTGGGACCAATCAATCCTCCTTCCCACCATAACTCCTGCATCCTAGTATGCATGGATTATGTCACAAAGTGGATGGAGGCAAATGCA
>JASDQU010945563.1:6956-23082 GCA_032191745.1 Picea mariana
CCCTTGCGCCTTATGTGAAAGAAAAGGACACCCCAGTCACAAATGTCCTTCTCTTCCCGAGCTATGCAGTTTTATCCAACTTCCTCAAGAACACCTTTTGCTTACCACTCCACCAAGGACGTCCCACGCTACTACGACGTCATCAACCACATGCAAACAACATATACGAACCAATTTCACATGTGCCATATGTGCAGAATATGGGCATTACACTCATCATTGCCCATCTATCCCATATGTCCGCCACACATTAGCCGCGGAGCGCCACACATATCCTCCTGAGTTTCCTTCGACACTCCATACCAATTCTCCCGTGAATGTAATTCATTGTATTTATTCATCACTCCTCGAGCAAAGGGGAGGTCCATGTCTTCCCACCAAATTACCACTCACTCGTCCATAGTGTCAGTGAAATTGGGATGGCATTATGGACCCACTGTCCATATCTAAGCCCTTTTCCCCACTTTCATTTTTTGGTACAAGATCCCATAAGCTTCGTTTTTCGAACCATCTTCGGCCACTTACACAGACATTTTCATCAGGTTATCATTTTCCCTTTTCCCTGGTGGAGCATCTTTCCATGACACACTCAGGTACGCCTGCTCATGTTCAAAATTATCAAATCACTGCTATAGGTCCTTTATTTTCAAATATTGTTCACGTCGGGTATTTGGTTTTCATGTGTGCAGGTACTAGGTCATCACACACCAGCGCATCCCCTTCAGGTATATGATCGACACTGGCATGTAATCATTCCCTCTGAATCTCAATTGCATCTCCAGTCATAGCTTTTGAAATTTTCCTATAGGATCCTCATATCCGGCTCTGCAGTACTGTCACCTCCGCTGCATTTTGGTAATGTCACCCGATAGCATTGTCCCCCACATGAGTTGTCCCATTCATATTCCCCCTTGGCACTTTGACACTCATGCTGCTTTCACCCTCTAGGGATGGGAGTATCGATAGTCTTACACATTTCCAAGAATCAACCACATACTCATTCTCCTCATTTTGCTAGATTTCCCAATGGAGTTCAAAGTTATCTCTGCCAGGTTTTATTTTGACTGTGCCTTCGCAGTATCATTAACCATCCATTTCATCCACAATCAGTTTGCCCATCCACAAATTTCCCTCTATTGCATTTACCTCATACAGAAACCCACCCATGGGCCCCCCAACCTCCACCAGTTCTCCACGCAAATTGCGCCCTAACCGGCCCAACCATCTTGCACTGGGGCACCCATTTCTGAATTTGTACACTCATCCCAAATTATTCTTTATTCATTTAATTGTAAAAATCCTTTCTTTCCAGCATTTACATAGCTTTTTGTCATCACCCTTGGCGACCTTCTTTTCCTGGCAAAGCAACCTATGTCACCCTTGGTTGGGGCATTATTTTTAAAACTCCTACCCTTGGTGACATTATCCATAAACCTCGAGTATCTTACAAGTCCACAAACCTTTTTGATCTCTGCGTTTGTCCATTTTGTCACGCCTCTGGCACAATTTACCCTCATCCAGATGTCCCCCTGACACTAGATTCAGTTTCACAGTTGCTGCCACTTTACACCACTCCCCAACCAAAGGAAGTCTTGCATCTCACTACTCCTCGACTTCGTCCATGTTCCTCATCAGTTCCTGATTTTGTCCAAGTAGATTTCATGAAGCCCTCCGCTTCTCAAAGTCGCATCTCCCTTTCTGTCTACATCAGCACAGTTTCCAGGAGGGCGACAATATCTTGACTCTCATTACCTTTACAATGAGGTGTCTCGGATGGCACAGAGAGAACCATCATTTCCCTCTACTGTCATTGACCCCCATGACATTCAAATTCAACTCTTTCTCATGTTGCGGTGGGTCTTACTTTGTGACTATTGTAGTTTATTTTCATATATGCCGAAGACCTATGAAATTTGATAGGCTATCAATGCCTGAGTATCATTGACACCTCTCATAGGTGTCCTTAACTTTTTTTCAAAGTTTGTTCACCATCATAATTGTCCTCTGTCATTATCAAACCGCCTCGGAGGGTGCTGCAGTGATACACCAACACACAGTTCAGTTACTGTATTACACATTTTTGAGTTACATAGCACGAGCATGGGGCATGCCTGCCTCGTGTGCACACAGTTTATTTTTACACCTTACGAAAGGTTGGGTTCTTCAGGTTCCCTTCTCCCTCCAACGGGTCACTCTTGATACTGTCACTATCGCTCTTTCTTACAACAATACTCTCAGTAGAAGAAACATTGATGAATTTTGGCTATCCGTATGCTCCTAAACTCATCCATCAGGGGGCATCTATTATCATTGAAATTTCGTCTGCAAATGGTTACAGGAACCCAACATCTTCAAACAACTATGAGTTCACCCATGGACCAAAATTACCAAAAAATAATTTCCAAAAGGTCCAAAACTATACAACCAGTTATAAAATCAAGCTGCGCTATGACTATACAGGGTGCGTATGCACATGCACCATCAAGAAATGCAGGAAAAGCGCACATGCGCATGATGCGCGGCTGTGGACGCTAAAAGCCACACACACCTGAGAACGACGCATTTATGATGTTGGTCAGCCTCGCACCCACTTTTGGTTCATCTTCCAAGTCGATTTGACATCCAAATCTTGGCTGGATCTGGCTGGGTGGCTGGTCAAAGACCTAAAGGTGCCCTAAACAATCCCTTTTCACACTAAAATCTGGTTGCACAATACCTCAAAGTGGTGCTATAAAACAAGGCCATGGGTGCACTACATTTTCAAGGAATTCATTTGCAAGGTTATGCTGCTGCTATTCTCTTGGGGAAACCTCTTTTCTCATCAAGGGCATACTAGCACCATTCCATTTGGGCAATCCACATCACCTTTTGAGTGGGTTAGCTTGGGATTCTTTCACCATTTATTTCAAGTTTTCAAGTTGTAAGAAGAGCTCAATCTTGGGGGTCCAAGAGCCCTCCCTTGGAGGAAGAAGGGACCCAAAGTCCCCTTTCTCTTTGGTGTTTTATTTTCACTAATACAATCCTTTCCATTGGTGACATGAGTCTTGTTTGTTTCTTGTTCTTATGTCCTTATGCACAATAGTTTAATTGTTTTTTTTCTTTCCTAGTTTAATTCTTAGCTTAGTCTTTTATGTTTATTCTTCTAACCCTTTCCTTTACTGCTATCTTGCTTAACTAACCCAACTAAGCTTGTAAGCACCTCTGTTTTGCTCATTTAGGTGACAAAAGAGGCACAACAGGTGGCTCTCAATAGGGGTAAATTAATTATCGTTAAGGTAGTATTGGAAGCCATTTTGATGTATTGGCATTCTTGTTATATAAATTTTTGCCACACTCCACACATCATGCTTTGATGGTCTTCCCTTTCCCTTTACAGACTCAATTATCCTATGTTGTTCATCCAAAGTCAAAAATTCAAATTTGTGTTCATATACGGGGGCTATAGTTAGACACCTTGCGTATATGCAGGTTGCTCCATTACAATCCACGTACATTGGGTTTTGTGCTCAAAATTAAAACTATTTCGGGTTTTCCATGCCAAGTCACGGGATCCGTGATCCTTGACCTTCCATATACTAGAAACACTCTGATTCAACCCTTCAATTCCATTTAGAGGCTATAAATTGAGCCATATACAAGCCTTGAAGGGGAAGCATATTTTTTTGAGAGAAAATACACTCTGGAGAAATTTCACCTCATATTGAGTCTGCATCCCTTTGTCCTTTAATTATGAACTCTCCTTATGTTCATCCTCCAAGCTCTCCCTACCTTGTGAAGGAGGAACCCAATTACTCCTAGAAATTGTGAGCTTTCCTTGTAGAGGATTGAAGTGGTGAAGGCCAAAGTGGAGGGACTTAGTTTCTCAGTTCCGACAAGTTGTTGATACGAAAGGTTGTCTCTTAAGTACTCCTGCTGATTATATTAATAGAAATACTCTTTTCTTGTCCAATTATATGTTGCAAATGTTTATATTATTTTCCATGGGTAAATTTGCTATACATGTTAATGGATTATGCTAGTTTATATGATAACATTTCATATTTTCTCCTTATGCTTGTGTATCTTATATGTTGAGGACAAGTCACAGGTATCAAACAATGGATTGCGAGCTCGACAATGGTCTCCTACGAACGTATAAAAGAGTTAGGCTTCTAGCCTTTCTTTTGTTGGTATTTCCATTTGTCTAGCATACTTGAGATTATAGTTGATTTCTGGGTGTCGTTCCGTCTGTTGTGGTTTTACCCCAAGCCATAGAGAGATTTTCCTTGTAACATAATTGGTGACTCCATTCGGGATTTCTCCCTTTTGGGGTTATTTGGTGATTTTTCTCTTTTATTGGTCTCTGTTTTCCTAAGTTTCCATGTCGCCTATAGCTTAACAACCTATACCTTGCTATATATCTGAGTTGCTTGTCTTAATCCTTACTCAATCAATGTTTTCTTTGGCATGTGCGGGTTTTCCCTGAACAATTGCGTACATACGTGAGTTTTCTATATCTAAGGCACGTACATATGGTTATGTTCTCTGAACAATCGCGTACATTATGTTCTAAGCCTTTTAGGTTCAATTTGGTGTTTTTTGGGTGGGTTCTGAGTGTTTTTTAGTCTTCTTGGGTCTCTGTTATGTCTATTGAGTGCTTGCAAAGTGATAGGAAGTTGTGTCATTGTTGAATTTTTGGCAAACTTGATTCTTGTAATTTTTCTCATTTTTTGGTCCTCGCATTTAGGTCTGAGTAGTAGCTTATTGGTGTTATGCTTGGATTGTCTTCGTGTGCTTGCAGTAGGGTCTATCCGAGAGGGCCTCGGATACTCCTTCGCCGGGCCTCTCACGCCCCTTTTTGACTAGAACACACCACACAACTAAGTTTTTGTTACTCATTTTTGTCTCTTTAGATTCTCCCGGACTCAATACATCAGCCTGTTAACTCTTTTCTTAAGCCACTCGGCCGCCCCCTCTTCGCAACGCCAATAACTTAGGACCGCAGGAAGGAAGTATGAGGCGGTTCAGGTCAGGCACTCACTCGTATTTTTGTCCGCAAGCTTAAATCGAGGAACCAATACAGTAGGCACCTGAGATGAGGGGTTAGGTCAACCACAGAGAAGAATGCTGAACCAACCGAACTATGGGGGTTCGACCACAGAGAGTACGACGACGAACTTTCTTTCCTTAGTTCCATTTTTCATTTTCATTCCTTTATATTGAAAATACAAAAACAAAATTGGTTTTTGCATTTCCATTTTCCTATATTGAAAATACAAAACAGTTGCATTTTTCTTGAAGCATTTGGACTTTTCTCCAGACTGCATTAGTCTTGGAATTTTAGGAAAGGTTGCATTGTCATTGAAATTGAAAGAGATTTCATATTGTGCATAACATTTAGAAGCATACCATTTCTTTTGAAAAACAAGACTAATACTTAGCAGTGTCTTTACATATACTTCTTTCATATGCTGAGTCGTAACACCATTAGTTTCACGACCATACGTCTTGAGTAAGAAAAAGCCACTAAAATTAATGTTGAATAATTAAAATTGATTAGAAATGGTTTTAGTTTTTAGGGTACACAAACAAGTTTAGGATTTAGAGCCTTGGAATAGGATTTTGTGAGTAAATATCTACAAGGCTACAAAATTCAACATATGTGTCTGTCCAGGGAGTGGTCAAACCCATTGTATAATTGGTGTCCTCGGGAGACTCCACTAAAAATGGAGATAAGAATGAGGTCGCGCGAAGTTGGTTGCAAAGATATCCCTCAAATACCTTCCTAGCGTCAGAGATATTTTTGGGGTTCTATTTGTATCTGTGGGTTTCGCTAGTGCCTTTACCTCTGTGAGAGGCGATGCTTTTGAGGCTTTGGGATTTGCTACCCTGCCCATAAGGTGGACCTGACATGTGATTGTTTGCCTGGGCATTGGTTGTACCGTGGTGACCTTAGTTTCCTATCCTAAGTATCCACACAGGTTACTTGCAAGGGTTATTCTGCAGGTACCCTGAGTCAGATATGGATCAAACAACACACACAATTTATGGAGTATTTTCTCTTTAGAGGGTCTGACCGATCAAGTTGTGAATCCCATGAGGGTCCTTATACATGTTTTTTCTACCTCCACTCTATTTTTCAGGAGACTCAATCTCCTCCTGGGAGAGGCATACCTTCTTTAGTTCGGGAGGCCCCTTTTCAACTATCCTCTCTTGTTTGCGTGCATTTGGATTCTTGTTTTTATTTAGGAGTGTGCTCTTTGTATATTAATTGGCCATAGGATTTTTCTTTGCGTCACAAGTTTTGAGTCATCGTGGAGTGATACCAGCCTCCTCGCTAGTCTCGTCATCTCTTGAATCAATTACCATAGTTTGGTATGATACCGAAGCCGCCTCTTAAAAGGCGTATAATTAATAAACGTGGTACATACATATCCACCACTCATGCTTATGATCATCCCATTCTGAGTACTGTTTCGACTCCAACCTCCTTTATGGTTGGTGGAGCCCCCATGACTCCATCAGTTAGTGCTACCCAGGTCCATGAGCTCAGCTCAGTCCATGGGGAAAAATCCTTTTATGTTTTCGAGTGATATGACTTCATCATCATCGATATATGTTCCACCTAGCACCTTTTCGATGGGGATGCCTAGTTATTGTGCTCAATCGATGCCTCTGGCCTCTAATCCTATTTCATTTGGGATGTCGATTATGACTTTGCACATGTTGTCCTCCTTTCCGACATTTAACATCAAAACTAGTTTTGGGTTGGGGGGCACATCACCTCCTTATAATCCTTTCCCGTTTGGTGGGGGGAATATCCCTCATTCATTTCCTACATTAGGACCCAATCCTAGTTTTAATTTTCAAGGATGGAACAGACAGATGGGTGGTGTTTCTACTTCATATATCCCATCCATCTATCCATCACCCACAATGACTTTTCCCATGAATTCTTCTCTTATGGAAAATCCTCCTCTAACCTCTGGTATTACATGGGGGGGGGGTGGGATCAATTTTCTAACATGGGAAACCCCCCCCACAGTTTTCCTTCATTAGGGGGAAATGTATATCCTCACATGGGTAATCCATATCATATCGCTTTTTCCTCGCAAGCATTCCCATATGGGATGATACCTTCATAGCCTTTCATGAAACCAACTTCTGCTAGTCATTTAGGGGATTCATTGCCAACCTATGCAAGTCATGTTGGAGATCAACAATGAACTATTGCAATTCATGTTGGGGGCACGACTCCAGTCACTGCTAGTCATACTGGAAAAACATCACCAACCACTACAAGTCATGTTGGAGATCAACTACTAGCCTCTGCAAGTCATGCTAAGAGCATGTCACCAGCCACTGCAAGTCAATATGGGAGCATTGATACGATTGGGAAGCCTAGCTGTATAGGATGTAAGCCCAAGTTCCTTTGTATACTTTGCAAAGGAGATCACCTAACTCATTTGTGCCTTTCTATTGTCGTGGTACAAGATCTTATTCAATCCGCGGTTGAGGAAGCGGCCGTGTCGATGCAATCTTCGACCGATACCACTCTTTTTTTGGGGGGTGATGTGTCTCTTGACCATGCTGTCTCACATCCTATTCAACCAACTGTTGAGGAAGTGGTCATGTTGATGCAATCTTCAGTCAATCCCACTCTCCTCTTGGAGAGTGACAAGTCTAAGGGAGTGACGTCATCGATGCAATCTTTGGCCAATCCCACACTTTTGTTGGGGAGTGGTGCGTCTTTCGACCATTCCCTTAGAATTTCCAATTTAGTATCTTATGAACAAGGGGGCATTCCACTCTCTCCCTCCAGGTCCTAGGATGGTTTCCTTTGATTGGAATGATCTTGTAGAGCCCTGCCTTCTTCTTCACCCTTCCAGATAATGGTTGGAGTTAATAAAATAGGTGTTCGTCGATGTATTATAGACGAAGGATCCTCTGCAAGTATTTTATCCTCCTTGAATTGGAAAGAATTGGGTTCTCCCAAGCATGTGTCAGCTACTAGTGAGCTTTTTGATTTTGATAGAAGATCTGCACGAAAGCCCTGGCCTCCCCCTATGGGCCAGAGTAATCTGGCATTTTCTCTTGAGTCTGATATTGTTGTTTGTGAGACCTTGAGCCCTAGTATTTGTGAGTTGTCGAGCCCCGGTTTCATGGATGTTGAGTTTCCTTCAGATGAGGTTATCCTTGAAGCTATGATTTTGGATTTTCGACCTCTTCCTAAAATGGAAAATTTACAAAATGGAAACTTTACAAGTTGATTACCAAAGAAACCCCTGGCATGAGCCTAGAAATGGGTTGTACCTGGGGAACTACTATGCATAATATGCAAGGCTGTGCAGTCCTCTGTACATGTTGTACTTTTAGATTTTCTTGTTTTCAGATTTTGTATCCCTTAACACATGTTTTATCAAAGGTTTCTATATTGGACTTATTAACTTCTGGAAAGTGTTTTTGGTCTTCTATACAGGACTTTGGAGACATTTTATTCGGTACGCTTATTTATGTCGATCCGTTTTGACAAGTCATGATCTCGAAACTGGCATATAGGTTAGATTCCCCCCTCCATGCATTTTTGCATTATCCGTTTCTTGTATCATTTTTCCTTAGGATCAACCCCAATGAGTTAAGACACAAAAAATTCTCTATTGTTTAGAATTTTTGTAATTCACATGGTAGAGCCTACCTTCCATGGGTGTCCTAGCTTAGACCCCCTTTGCATTTTTACGCCCATGCTATAAGTATTCTTTTAGGATTGGGAATCCTGTTTAGCCCCGCCATGACATTGCATTTGAACTTCATTCTTCTTACTCAATATAGGTTCTGGACATTACCTACATGACTCCCCCATTATATTCTACCCATAACAACATCCAAGGGTCTTAGTTAAGCTCTTTTCAGACTCCTTAAACATGAAAATATTAACAAGTGAGCTTGTCTCTTTCACACTTGTTAAATGGATTTGAAAGGACGTTTATTTCAGTAGAAGTTTACCCCTTTTTCGGACTGAATGGACTAATTACAAAAAATGTATACTCAAGTCAACATTGGCTAGAAGAGTTCCCCTTAACATTGTTTTACACTTTTTCGGGCTTGGGAGACTAAAGTTATGAAAAAGGACACCATTGAAAGCTTACTTATGGGGTTTTCAAAATGAGGTTGAGTTTTAAATGCATCTCACATTGAATACTTTCACTTTTAGGCTCAACATGCCATTGTTGAACCACTTGCTTTTGCATTCCTATAAGTTCTCAGCCTTGTAGTTTATTCCTTTGCGACTCGACACCTTAACCATGGAGGAAAATTTCCATGAGTGTCCTTATACTGCACATGCTTTCCTTTCATTGAGCATAGGTATGTTCCTTGCGCTCTAGAACTAGTTTGCTTGTCTACAACACTCGTTTCCTCCATTGTAGTTTAACACTCTTTTATTCTTTTTTCAGGCTTTAATAATATGAAAAAGACAAAAAAAAAAGAAGGGTGGGAAAAGAGTATTATCTTCCATCGACAACAGTCATGTCGCCTTTGAACATAACACAAACGTTTGAGTCCATTCATCAAAGGTTTGGGTTTAGTATGGCCTTAGGAAGCTGAACTCGTTACTCCGAGTTTACTCCTCCGATTGATTATTCTTCTAGTCCCTATGGAGAGTTTGTTGATACCTCCCACATCACAAAATTTTGTCAATGTTTAGTCTTGAGTATATGTTTCCGAAGTTATCCATCTGTCTCATGCTCTTATTCAAAGGAAGTCCAAACCTATGTCGACCATTCCTAAAAATTCTTGACTTTGCATGTCAGCTATCCCCTTATAAGTGAATCTCAGAATCACATGAATTTGTTGTCCTACCTTGTACCCTGGGCCTACTTTCATCATGGGTAGGTGACCTTGAACCCAACATATGACACCTCTTCATTTTTTGTTGACTGGGTGGTTTCCCTTGTGTTTGACGACAAGAAATATATTCACACATTGGGATTTGTGTAGTGTCCTGGATTCCATTAGACCTTATTGGTGGTTTCCTCACCTCTATCAACAATTTTAATTATTGATTGTTTTTCATAGGGTCTCTTTCATGTACTACTTTCATCTGGTGCATGAGAGAGACACATATGGTCATTGGTTCATACATATCCCATTTGTTCGAGTTCTTCCTAATCATCAAAATATTGCTTTGTACCTCATGTYGGATGATGAGAGATGCCTTAATTCTCTCATTTCATCGGGTCTCATTCGATCGACTTCAAATAATCTATTCTGGAATCAATATCTAGAGTCATAAGAGTACCTACAGGCTTGCATTCATTAGTGGCAGGTTCTCTCACCATCGACAGTTGGGAATACATCAATGTCTCCTGCTCGATGGATTTTTCAAGTGTTCGATCTCAACACCTTTATTCACATTTGTTGAATGTACTCAATGTCTTGACACCTACTTTCATTATCGGTGGGTTGTCTTGCATTTGTTAACAATATACCTCAATGACCAGTAATCAAACAAAGCCTCATTGTGTTCGACTTCAACTCCTTTATTCACACAATGTAGAATTGCACCATCGACGGATAATGTAGAAGACCTCTAGTTCACAGTAGTAGCGCCCCACACCTACTATTGTCTTTCATCGTACCAGTGCCTATATGAATTTAATTATCGTGGAAGATCAGATCGTACTGAATTGTCTAGAGATATATTAAGTGGATTTTGAGGTTGGACTCCATTGTGTCTTGTTCGTGACTATGACCACCCATGGCATATGCCTATTTTGTATTTCCTATTCATGGCCATGAACAACTATTTGTTGTATATCCACATGGATCTACAATGTACTCCATATTGGAAGCCATGTGTACGAAGTCAATATCTATTGTAATATTCTAACGGGTGATTATTTCCTCCAACTGGGTCCTCACTACTCCATTTTTGGGAATTATAATGTATTTCGACCATCATGATTGCTCCTTTGACCTCACACATTAGGGGACATCTATAATAGCAATTTTTTCCACACTCCATGCATCACGCTTTGATGGCCTTCCCTTTCTCTCTACTGACTCAATTCAAATTTTTGTTCATATACGTGGGCTATAATTAGACAAGTTACGTATACACAAGTTGCTCCATTACAACCCACGTACATTGGGTTTTGTGCTCGAAATTAAAAATATCTCGGGTTTTCCATGCCAAGTCATGGGATCCATGATCCCTGACCTTCCATATACTGGAAATGCTCTGATTCGACCCTTCAATTCCTTTTGGAGGCTATAAATTGAGCCATATACAAGCCTTGAAGGGGAAGCATATTTTTTTGAGAGAAAATACACTCTGGAGAAATTTTTCCTCATATTGACTCTGCATCCATTTGTCCTTTAAGTCTGAACTCTCCTTATGTTCAGCCCCCAAGCTCTCCCTACCTTGTGAAGGATGAACCCAATTAATCCTATAACTTGTGAGATTGCCTTGTGGAGGATTCAAGTGGTGAAGGCCTTGGTGGAGGGACTTAGTTTCTAGATTCCGACAAGTTGTTGATACAAAAGGGTGTCTCTTATGTACTCTTGTTGATTATATTAATAGAAATACTATTTTCTCGTCCAATTATATGTTGCAAATGTTTATATTATTTTCCATGGGTAAATTTTCTATGCATGTTAATGGATTATGCTAGTTTATATGCTAACATTTCATATATTTTCCTTTTGCTTGTGTATCTTGGATGTTGAGGACAAGTTGCAGGTATCAAGCATTGGATTGCGAGCTCGACAGTGGTCTCCTATGGATGTATGGAAGAGGTAGGCTTCTAGCCTTTCTTTTGTTGGCATTTCCATTTGTCTAGCATACTTGAGATTATAGTTGATTTCTGGGTGTCGTTTTGTCTGTTGCGGTTTTACCCCAAGCCATAGAGAGATTTTCCTCGTAACAATTCTCTAGCTTGGATTTTGAAAGCTATTTTAGACAAGATCATAAATTTTTTCTTCATATTTTTATAGGGTGGTAAAGGAGAAGGTAGTATCCCTTGGGCTAGATGGAAATATATTGCCTTACCGAAAAATAAATGAGTATGGGGTTTTAAACAGATCCATGTCTTTGGGAGATCCTTGGCTATAAAAATCCCATGGAATCTTATTACAAAATATAGACTATGGAAATAAAAAATTCTTGAGAAATATATTGCTCCTACTACCTTATTGGACTAGATATGAAATCCACATAAATCTATTAAGAATGTTTCAAATCACTAGAAACTTATGGTGCTAGCATTTACTGTTAATGGAAACTTTCTTTCTTGGAAGATTGGTAATGGGGAAAATGTTAGGATAGGATCAAATCCTATTTATGAGCCACAAAGAACAAATTTTCTTAAATAAAAACTTGATCAAATATCTTCATGAAAAAGGGGTATATACTCTTCATTAGATTATGGACCACTTGGCAACAAATGTATGGAAACATGGATGGAAATCAACATAATCTATTGATCTAGATGAGGCATGGATATTTTGTTGCCATATTTATTTAGTCGAGTTAAAGATAATACATGTTAGAGTTAGAGATGAAGAAGAATATTTGGTGCGAGAAAAATTAAAGTTTTAGATATGTACTTTGCAAAGATGGGATATGAAACTTTAATGGACCCTACTGGCCAAGATGATGCATGATGGTGGTCTAAAATGTGGAAAATAAAGGCACCTAAATAGTTGAAAATATTCCTTTGGCTTTCACTTAGAAATAAGGTCCTTCAAGAAATATGAAGAAAGGCCCCTAGTATCTGTATGTCATGTAGGAGGGATCCATAATCAATTTCTCATTTATTTATCCATTTCATATGTGCTCAACATTTGTGGAAAGACATCAAGAAGTTGACTAGAATAGAAAATTCTTGGAGAGGATTCTTAGTGGAGGAATGCCTTTGAGCCTAGTTTCAAATCAAGGAACTTAAAGAATTTAAATCTATCCCATGTCTAGCTTTCTGGGGTATTTAGTTGTCTTGAAATGCATTAGTGTCTGAAGGAAAACAAATCCCTTCATTTTAGACAAATAATCAATTCTGTGGTCTTTTCAGGGGTTGCAAAATGTCACAAAAAATAAAGAATCCTAGATAGTTAGGTGAATTGATCATTGACAAATAATTTACCTAGGTTTTTTCAATGGTACAAAGCAAGGACCAACTGATTTCAACAATGCAGGAGGAGTTATATATCTTTCATAGGAGCACTTTATTAAGTTCAAGGCTGAATTGGGTTTTGAGAAAAACAACTTTGTAGAATTGAAGGCTCTTCATATCTTATAAAAAAATGCAATGGAAAAAGGGGCTACAAGATTATAGATATTTGGAGACTCTTCCTTAGTTATAATCTGGATGAATAATGAGATGCAAATTCATTGTGTATTTCTAGAGGATTTGGAAAGACAATTAAAGGACATTGCAATTATGTTTGAGCCTATATCCTTCACACATATTTTCACTAAACATAATAGGCTAGTAGATGCACTCTCAAAGGATGTTCAACAAGTGGATGTTGAAATATCTTGCTAGAATAATCTATCAATGGATCTATGATTCAATCAAGATCCTCTTTTTTTAAATGTGTTATGCAAGCTTAGAGTCAGTTTTATACGGTCTCTATCTTTTTTCAAATATGTAATTTTGGACTACTATGTGACATCTACATTTTATAGAGGTAGATACTATAAATTATGATACCATGGAGGACTGTTGGATGAAAAATAATTTTTCCATTATAATTTTTTTTCCACAAATATATTTAGGTTAAAAAGACGAGAGATCTCACCTCTTATCTCAGGCTTTTGTACTCGTGCCATAAGCACTTAAAGACTGTGCTTTCCATTCTTTCTTTTGAAAACACACACACACACATTCGATGAATTAATCTCATCCTACCCTCACACACTTCAATGAAGAATGGGGCACTAGTACTAGGTCAATGCTCCCAGAGTACCTCCCTTTCTTCATTGGAATTTCAAAATGTAAGGTGGATTAACCGCTAGCTGCATAAGCAACTACTAACCCCAAAGGAGTTGATGGGAATTTATCCCAATACATCTATGGACTTCACACAAGAGAATTTATCAATTGAATTAACTCTTGGAGGATAAGGGTAACACAAATGTTATCATAGTATAATTTTGTTATTAATTATAAAATATTATATTATATATTCCATAATATTAGCGCAAGGGGTTAGCTTAGCCAGTGTTCACCCTGGGTTAGGTGCAAAAGTCTATGCCGATGGGTTTACTAGGAATGTCATCCATAAATATGGAGATGCATCCCTTAGGCCTACCCATGAGGTTTTCTTTGGAAAAAAAACATTCCATAATATATAATTGATATATACAAATACATATATACAAATTCATGAATATGTGCATTTGATACCTCCATCCTCACTTTCATGAGAGTAGGTTAGAGAGGTGAAATTTTGCATTTGTAGGTGACCATAAAATGAAAGTTTATATTTGTTACAAATGATAACATTTGCAAATTAAAAAGGATCGGATCCATAGTATTGTTGAAAATGTTAATAAAAAAAATGTTGTCATAATAATTTTATTATCAATTATAGTTTTTTTTTTCATAATATATAATTAATATAGACATGCACATGTAATGCACACCTTCAAATTCAACCTTCTTGAAGGTGTTTATTTGTTATCCCTACCCTCACCCTCACAAGGGTGGTTGTTATCCCTACCCTCACCCTCACAAGGGTGGTGGAGGGGTGCATTTCTAAGTGTACCTAACGGGTGAAGATGTGCATTTGTCCCGAATGATAACATATTAAAGATCTTAAAAACATGACATTGATATTGTTGATTTCAGATTTAATACATGTAATATCCCTCTTAGTATAGTCTATGGTAGACAATGCAATATACCTAATTATTTTAAATGTATAATAGTATATGGTTACTATGATATGTGTCATGCGTGTGTGTTTCTTAGTTTTTGCAAGAGAGGATTCTCGTAGAATAAGAGTTCAATGATGGGGTTTTAATATAAGAGACTTTGAAGTCTCTCTTCTAATTTTTGGTCGAGAAGCATAGTTTTATTGTTGACAACGAGAGCAATTTTTTTGATTTTTGTTTAAAAAATTTATTTTTGATTTTGTATGGAAAATGATTTCTGAAACTGTGGAAAGTTTTCTATATTTTGGAGAGGTGATTCCTGAACAATGAAATATTAGATATTTCCATTTTAAACGACTTTGGTTAGATGATGTGTATTTTGATTTTATCTTTTAAATATCAAATATAGAATTTTGTTTTAAAAATACACATATGAAGATGAAATATATAAAGATATATCTTATTCATTTTAACCGACCCCCTTTCTATGTTATATAAAGATATTGTATTTATCATTGCAAGCAACCACTTACAATATATACTTTCAAGTATATTTTATGTGTTTGGTATACTTCAAGTGGGATGAAGTCTATGTTGTGATTGCTCATTACAATTATGAGCTTTGAAACCTTGCTCAAAAGAGATGGACGAAACAAAACCATAGTTCAAATAATCGTTGAGGGCTACACAATTTTTTCCTCACTAATTCTGAAACTTGATTCTCTTTCCCAATATCTCAATATCTAGATACAACACCAATATAAAATCCAACTTTGAGATACACCATCACCTCTCCTAATAATTATTATTTTTAAATTGTTTAAGGAATTATATATATATNTGATGCATTTTGAGAATGGTATTTAGGGAACTCTTATGGTACAAGGTTGTCAATCATAAGAGTTCAAAGCCATTACAACAATATGCTCATAGTAAGTTCAACATGTCACTTATGGGAATAGAAGTTAGGTGTAGAAGATATGATGCAGTAGCATCTCGGTCATCCTGGGGATGACATGTTGAAGGTAGTTACGAGGACGTGATAGAACTATTACAACAATGATTGGTTACTGCAGGATGTGACTAAGATAGACTGATAGGAGTAACAACAGTGGTGCAAATCGATTGAATGCTACAAAGTTGCAACATTTGGACTGTTGGGAGTAACAACAATGGTGCAGATCGATTGAATGCTACAAAGTTGCAACATTTGGACTTCTGGGAGAAACAAAAGTGGCGCAGATCGATTGAATGCTACAAAGTTGTAGCATT
>JASDQU010945565.1:6885-23311 GCA_032191745.1 Picea mariana
GGAGCAGAGCCCAGAGTACCTCTCCTATTAGGAGGATCATGGGGCTTATGCTAATATTCTAGTTCATCGTACATGCAACAATGGTATCAATTTCCATGATTTGCCCAAGCTTGTGAATACAAAAAAATTGCTTCAAAAGGATGCAATAGAACATGGTAGGTAGAGGGTTAAGAAATTGGATCCCAAGATTCATCTCTATCCCTTATAATGGATCCAACAGAAACAAGGACTACTTTATTTTCTTCCAAATGTGCTTCCTTATTGTTCATTCTCAGCGAATGGAAAAAATTCGAGTTCTGCAAGGATTTTGCCAGGACTTTGATTCTAAAGATCATTCTTGCAAAGCACAAATCTGACAGGGTAGAATTAGTCACTATGGATTTAATGATGACTTGTGAGTCCCCAAAAACATTTACCTCACTGATTCCCAAGTATTTGAGATACTTGAGTACTTGGAAGAGAGCCATCGATTTAGCTTGAATGATGGAAGTATAGGCCAGGCCCCAGGCAAAACTGTGGATCGTTCTGCCTTCTATATTCTTTATAACTCCCCCTGTGTTGGATTTTCCTCGGTTGCCTTTGGCTACCCCATCAAATAAGAGGGAGTGTCTTGATTGCTTGGAGATTCAGTCATAGAAATCTTTCTCATTTTCTCTTATTTGCCACTTTTTGGGAGGGGTGGTGATGCTTACTGCTTTTTGGAAATGCAGATTGAGAGAGGCACCCTACTCAAGGTCTTGCTGGCATAAGTTTGAGTCATCCAATTGATCTACCATGCATTCTTTAAGTTGGAATTTTATCTTGATCACCACAAAATCAACATCTTGAGCTTTATTTCTGAAGATCATTTTATTCCTCTCTAGCCAAATTTGCCAGCTGATTATTTTTGGAAGGGAGGACCAGGTGGATTTGATGATTCTGTTTTTTGGAAAGGGGCTAGGATATCTAGCCAACCAGTTTGCGAACAACTCGAAAATGGAGCTAGGGAGTGCAAAGTTGGATCTCCAAGTGCCTAAGATCTCATGCCATATTTGCGTTACAAATTTTCACTCCAATACCAAATGGCGAGGGCACTCAATGTTTTCTTTGCACAATATGCACCTAGATGGACCATAAATTCCCCTTTTCTATAATCTGACATCTGTTAAAATTTTTCTATGGCATAGCAGCCAACAAAAGAAGTCGATTTTTAGAATGGAGGGGTGATTCTAGATCCCCTTCCAGGGTGCTAGATTTGAAGGAACGTGAGGCCACTCTAGCAGCTTGGAATAGCCCTGTGCCATAGCAAATCCACCAGCCATCGGTCCCCAGCCACGAGTGTCCTTTATCCTCGTGTGAGTGGGAGACAAGCCATGCAAAAGGGAAAAACACTCAATGCAATCAGCTTGGAGTTCCAGGGGTACATGGATTTTCTTCCAGCTTGCCCAGGTTATACCATTCCATAAGGAGAGGTCCCATAATGTTTTATAACCGGCATCATCCAACCACAGGCGCAAAAATTGCAGGGAGTTATATTGTACCATCAGAGAATTGTTTATAATTCAGCCATTCTACACATTGATGCTTTTTCCATTTCCAGAGATCCAGAATGCATGCGAATTGATCAGAGGGATGACTTTGACGCAGATATTGAGGAGGGGCGACTTGATTTGGGGGAGTGGATTGTCCAGGCATTGTGTTCTCTTACCTTTAAAATATTTCTTCCACAACACCAGCTACGCCCAGCCAGGATTGGGAGCAATGATTCTCCAAATAGATTTCACTCCCATGGCTACATTTTGGGAGCAAAGGTTTTTAAAGTTCAGACCCCCCTCCATCAATGGATTGGAGACTATTTCCCATCTGACGAGAGGAATTTTTTTTTCATTATTCTTTCCTCCCTTCCAAAAGAATTGATGAATGAAATCCTCCATCTTCCCGAGGATGCTTACAAGAGAAAGAAGGATAGAGAAATGAAATAGAGGAAGGATGTGGAGTACAACTTTGATGAGCACCATCTTACCTACAATATTGAGCTAGGAGGAACCCCATGCCTTCATTTTAATTTTGAATTTCTCTATTTGGGGAAGCTAGTCTCGGTTGGAGGCTTTCTTGAGAAAGATTGGAAGTCCAAGATACTTGAAAGAAGACCAGGATGAGGAGGTAGAAAATCCAAAGCATCTAGCTATAGCATTGAGAGAGGAGGTTGAAACGTTCCATCCATAAATGTGACATTTCCCATTGTTTAGCTTGCTTCTAGAATCCTTACAGAACTTGTCCAATACTTCTTTGAAACTAGTAGCCAAAATCACTGTGGTAGCCCCCAACAACAAAGTATCATCAAAAAAGAGGGCATGATTGATTTTTTTAACTCCTCTTGCTATACTTAGCCCAATAATCTCATGATCTTTCTATTTATTATCAAGTTAAAAACTAAGGACAGAGGCTTGTAGAACAAAGAGGAGGGGTGAAAGAGGACACCCCTGCCTAAGTCCTCTCGAGGCTTTGAAGAATTTAGAAGCCCTACCATTCACCAGGGGGGCGATCCAAGGCTCCAAGATACAAGCCCGAATCCAATATATGAATCTCGATCCAAACCCAAGCTTATGAAAAATATCCAACAGGAAGTTGTGTCTAATTCGGTCAAAAGAATTTTCTAGATCAAGCTTGACAACCATACCTTTTTATTTTTGGTGAAGGCTTGAGTGAATCACCTCTTGAACTAAAGTGAAGTTGTCCACAAGTTGCCTTGGATAGATGAAGCCTCCTTGGTTCTCTGGTATAATCTTGGGGAGGATGTTCTTAAGTCTGTTGGCTATCACTTTGGTGATCAACTTGTACCCTATGTTACAAAGGGATATCAGACAAAATATGTTGAAGGTTTTGGCTCCTTTCTCCTTAGGGATGAGGGCAAGGAACACAGAGTTAGTGATGCCTCTGATCTGACAATTTTGGGATTTTAAAATCATTTTAAAGAAATCCTTTTCTACAATCTGCTAGCAGGATTGGAGCAATCTGGCTGTAAATCCGTCCAGGCCTGGGGATTTGTCAGGGCCCATAGCATAGAGGGAATCCTTTACTTCAATTTTGGTGACTTTGGCTTCTAGCAGCTGATTCATCTTCGCTGTTATTAAGAGGGGGACCACTTCTATAAGTTTAGAGTTTTGGCCCAACTCCTCTTCATCATTATACAGATTTTTAAAATGGAGGGAGGTTGCCCTTTTGATACTAGTATTGTCCTTGTGGGTGATATTTTCTTCCTTAATTTTTGAGATTGCATTTGACCATTTCCTTACTTGGGCTTGTTTGTGGAAAAAGGAGGAGTTCCTATCCCCTGCTTTGAGCCATAGGCTACGTGATTTTTGCCTCCAGTATTCTTCCTCGACTAAGAAAGCCTTGTGATAATTCTGCTGAAGATGTGCCTCTTTGTCTAAAGCCTCTTTTGTAATTTCATCATCTTTCAAATGAAAATGGTGGAGATCTAAGGCGCTTTGAATTTTTTTCCTTTCGGTGGCAGGATTAGGCTAATGTTTGGCCTAAATTTTTAGAACAACTTTCATTCTTCTATGTTTTTCCTCCCAAACAAAAGAGGGGGAGCCCTTGACTGGTTGCTTCCAACTTTCCTTGACCCAAAGAGGGCTAAATCTGAATTGTATTGGGCCAAGATAAAGATGTGCCAACAGCTCAAGTTTGATGGGTTTGTGATCGAAAATGTTGCAAGGAAGAATATGCATTCTAGCCTCTAACCCTAGAAGGAGGAAGGAAATTTGAACAAAAAATCTATCCAATCTTGCTGCAATATGTCCAGGACCAACTCTTTTATTTGACCAAGTGAGCTTACCAGTAGAGGGTTTGATGTCTAGCAAATCCTAGTCCTGCATGAGGTCTTTCGCCCATTCCCTTGCCAGATCCCTTACAATGTTGCCTCCTCTCTTTTCTACCAAGAGTAAAGTGAGCTTAAGATCTCCAACAATGATGACATTTTCCAAATTTACAAGGTCTCCCAGGTTTCTTATGGAATCCCAGCAGGCCTTTTTGTCCCCAACATTAACTGGGACGTACACATTAAAAAGGATTATAATCTCCTTTGTGACGAGGTGTTGTAGCTTTAAAAACAAATAGTGAGTGTTTAGGGTCTCAGAGACTAGTGAGAACTTATTAGTGTTACAGAGAGTGCCCAGCCCCCTTGATGCTCCTCGAGTAGAGACTGCTTGCACTCCACCTTTATTCTATAATTTCTTACTTGTTGGAAGAAAGATTGAGTCCTCCATTTTTGTCTCCTTAATGAGGAGTATGTCTGGGGTTTCTATTCTTATTAGACATTTTTTGGCTTCTTCTTTGAATCTTCTCCCCATACCCCTATAGTTCCAGGAGATAACCTTCATCATTTACTTTTATTATGTTGGGCTCCCATGGAGCCCTGAATATGGTGTCTCGCCATGTTATGAGTTTTTGCTAATAGTTTCTCAAGGGTTGGATGGGAGCCCTGGAGCTTGTATTTGTACATTTACTGTTCTCTTTTTCCCCGTGTTGACTTGTGGCCTCTTGTGGATCTTATGACAGAGGTTTGAGAATCTTCTAGTTTTCCTTCCTCCTTTGAGTCCTCTAATTCTTGAACTTCCTCCTCATCTTCTGAGAATTTGTCTTTGGATCTCTCTGCGGCACTTCCACCTTTGATCGAACTAGAGGGGGTCTCTTTGGCTGGGGAGTTTAGCTTTTGAGTCTCTCCCTCTTGAGATTCCTCTATTTCCAATCTGAGAGGCCCAAACTTGTTCTCTTTCCCCATCAGTGGAAGATTTTGCTGAATAGGGGCCAACTGAGGGCCTTTGCTAGATTGGACACCGAACTTGTGGGGTTTATGGGAAGAATTGACAAGCTTGATCTGATTCCAACCCTCCTCCTTCCCTTTCTCCACCTCACCATATGTCGGAGAACCTCTGGAAAAGTGGTCGTAAACATGGAATTTTTGGCATTTGAAGGGAAGCTGCTCATAATCTAGCTTTTGCACATAGGTCCAGCTGCCGAAATTGATTTTTATGGCCTTTGGAAGACCCACCTCTAGATCTAACTCCACAAATATTATGGCACAATCATATTCATCCTTTTTTTCCGCCTGATCTATAAATTTACCTAGGGCATTGCCTATGCGCTTCAGTGAATCCTAGTTCCAACAGTGAACTGGAAGGTTTGGGAGCCTGACCCATACTGGGACCATAGAGGGAACATCGGTTGCAAGGTTGAAATACAACATCCATTTTTTAAGATACATACCCCCGGGACCAATGAAATAGAGGCCATTCCGGAAGATCAGTTCTTTGTCCTCTTTCGAAGTGAACTCGAACATGAAATAACATCTCCCCAAGAAGTAGGAGGTTACATTGTTTTTGATTAATGGAGCCCAGTTTTTTTTGACCCAGTTCTCTGTGGATTTTGGTGAGGGCCAGAGACCTATGAACTAACCTACAAGAGAACGATCTACCAGGGATAGAGCAACTTGGATCGGTCCCTCTGGAGGAAGAGAGATCTTAGGGATCTCATCTAGTTTCTTCAAAAACTTTGTCTCTTCACATTTCTTCTTCTTTGGCAAGGATTCCAACAAATTTTTGAACACATCTACAGTAGAGGGCGGAGATGGAGGAGGGGGAGGCTCCTAGGGTGTGCACAGAGCCTCCACGGAGGAGAGAGAACCCTAGCTCTAGGCACGACGTAGTCAAGTCAAGCCTCACACAACTAAAAACCTAAAATCCACTTCAACCTCCTGCAAACATTGCTCCTCTATCTGATATTATATTTTTTGGAACCACCGAGGAAGAAATGCTACTAGCATTGAAATTTAGAGAATTCCACACAAGGATGGAGAAAGGGCATGTGAACATTGATCTTTTCTAACACTATCTGTTACTCTATTCCTCTTATTCTATTTTATTTAGTCTATGTACATAGTACTTGATTTTTTCTTTACATGTCAACTTATGTTGATGTCCATTTTGTTTTGTGCTTTTGTTCATAGAAACAAACAGGAAAACTAGACACCGTAAATAACTCCTAACCAAGAATGTAGAGGAATCCATGCAAAGGTGCATTTTTCTACCCTTGTTCCATATCCAATAGTTTTTCATTTACTCTCTCTATATTTTTTGAACTGGTTTGCAGCTCTATTTTTTTTTTCCACCTTGGACATTCCATACCTTCCTGTACATTGATTTGTCTTCATGTCACTTATATTTTATGTGTTGCTATCTTGAAATAAATAAATTTGTACTCCATATTTTATTTTCATGTGTTCCTACGTAACTGTTTGCTTTCATGTCGATTCTTACCTCCCTTTCTTTTTCCTATTCTATACTTAGCTATTATCCCTTTTTTTCCTTCCCCTCTATTATCCATTTCTGATTCTATACTTAGTCCCATGTTTATGCTCATGGGTTCCTAGGATGGTGGAGTGGTAGATTTCATGTCCATCTATAACTCTACATCACGAGTCCAACCGACCGTCGTTCATTTTCATAATTCATGAATTTTATGCCCATCAGTTCCTGTGTAGGAGCCATCGAACTCTCATGCCCCATGTGCATGGTATACATCTTGCCCCCAAAACTTTGGTTATCTACAATTCAACCTAGATTCAAAGCTTGCGACTCATTTTTCCCAGCATTTGTTGATATTTCAAAGCATCTGTTGATATTTTTCCCAATTCATCTCAACAGTTAGCCAATTTTATGGTCGTAGGTTCCCCCTCAATGCATTATCTAACTCCCATGCCCCATGTTTGGATAACATCTTGCATCCAAAACTCCAATTATCTATAATTCAATCTCTGGCTCCTTGAACTCCCAAGCCTCACTCTTTATCGAACTCACAATTTATATATCCATCTATATCTTGACATCACGAATCCGACCAAGCACTTTCATTTCCTTAGCCAATTTTATGGCTGGGGGTTCCTGGCTATGTGTTATCAAACTCTCATTCGCCATGTTACAAGTATACATCTTCCATCCAAAACGTGGGTGATCCATGTCTATGCTCGCGGGTTCCCAGACAATGGAGTGGCAGATTTCATGTCCATCTATATCTCTACATCACGAGTCCGACCGACCGCCGTTCGTTTTCATAGTTCATGAATTTTATGGCCATGGGTTCCTGTGTGGGCGCCATCTAGCTCTCATTCCCTGTGTGTGCAGTATACATGTTGCACCCAAAACTTCGATGATCTACAATTCGACCCGGACTCAAAGCTTGCGACTCATTTTTCCCAACAAGTGTTGATATTTCAAAGCATCTGTTGATATATTTCCCAGCTTGTCTCAACAGTTAGCCAATTTTATGACTGCGGGTTCCCCCTAATGCATTATTGAACTCCCATGCCCCATGTTCAGATAACATCTTGCATCCAAAACTCCGTTTATCTACAATTTGATCCCAGACTCCTCTAACTTGCAAGCCTCACTCTTTATCGAACTCACAAATTGTATATCCATCTATATCTTGACATCACGAGTCCGACCAATCACTTTCATTTCCTTAGCCAATTTTATGGCCACGGGTTCCCTGGTATGCGTTATCAAAATCTCATTCCCCATGTTCCGAGTATACATCTTCCATCTGGAACTTGGGTGATCTACAATTCCAGCACAGACTCCCAGGTTAAAAAAAGTACCAAATCATCTTTAATTCTCGTCCATGCACACCACATTCGCCCCTTCCCAATAGACATTAATTATTATTTTACTGGTCACAGTTCACAGATGTTCGAAAATATTAGCGTTAATAAGAAGAAAGATCGAGGTAATGTCCCATTAAAATGCATTTATGGGAGAATATTAGGGGATCTAATTAGTTTCCTCTGTCAATCTTGAATTCACAAAAAAATGATTGTTGTTTTGGTTTTTTCAAGACGTCATCATAACAAGAATTCAATATTGTGCTGGCCCACTGTCATCTACAAAGGTGTTCACATGATGTCGCTCTTTAGTATTGAGCACATAATTTTAGAACCTTACAGGTTTGCATATCTGAGGCTCTGCCTGCATATGAAAATGTTGCTCCACCATTCCAATTTGAACATAGTTTGCATTTGGGTCACAGAGAACAACAATAAAATAAAATAATATGAAATTTGTTTAAGTAAATATCAACAAATTATCTTTTGACTTGAACTTTCTTTTGTCAAAATCCAGGTATATTACACAACTGTCAATGTTTTCCCCACTTTTCAATAGTTTCTCGATTTCCCTTCCATCTTCGCATGCTTTCCCAATGCAAATTGATGATTCTTTTATTAGCTTTGAATAGATTGGCATTAAAAGGCAAAAAGATCGAGGACATCTGCCATTAAAATACATTGAACCAAGATTTACCGAAGATTGTATTATAATGTTGTAGCGTCCATTTTAAATACAATAAGGATCAAAGGAAGGTTTTCATCACCTTATGGTTGCAGCTTGACATCATGTCTATGGAGATACCCTGAATATTTTCAGGCACAAGGACCAACATTTTCAGTGGTCCATAGATTATGACTACTACTCATCCACTTCTACCCACACGAAAGTTATCTCGACACCTGAAATTGCAATGACACAATGTATCCCTAATTTTTTTTTTTTACATTAAGCACTTGGTCATGTTCTGCGTCGAGAACTATATTCTGAACCAACGGATTGTCCATATGGGTGACCATTTCCAAATATCCCTATCGCCTAAAGTATTTTGAAATATGTTAACACTTCCTGACCTAATGCCTACATTCAAGGGCAAGAATTGGAAGCAGTTATTAAATAAGCATGGAAATGAACTAGACCTCTTGCCAAAGTTAATATAGGACCCAACGCCCTCTCCCCGGGACATGGCCATATTACTCGTTAGTGCATGTAAAAACCTTTTTCAGAAAATTGCATTCCTTTTCGTGAGGACAACGAGACAAGCAAGTGAAACCGACATCTCTTGGATGAATTTGTATATTTTATATGTTACGGTCAAGCAACAAACCATCTTCCATTTCCGCAAGATGATTTCCATTCAAAACGCATCCCAGTTATTGCAACATAGGAGGCAGAGAAAATTATTTATGCCACCTTATTTAATTTTCGTAGTGCCGAATTGCTATCCATTTCTTGGACTATCTATGTGTAGGAAGATGAACTCTGAATTTGACCCATTAACATTCTCGCGCTAGAAATTATGGATACACGATGCTTTCCAGCTATTTTATAAGGTATTCAATTATTTTGTTTCATTTTTTAAAGCATTGATATTTGGAAGGTATTTCCCCCGGTTCCCTGGCCAGCCGACAATCTTCCTGGATAGGAAGGACACAGTAGAAGAAATGGAAAACTATAATGTTACAAGGATTTTTGGGTCTAAAAAAAATCCTTTCTTCCTTCCATGTCACATATCTGGTACAATGTTTTTTGCTAGAATAACAGGGGGGTACATATACTGGTTGCATTTTTTGCATGCAAAAAGGAAAGGACAATTCATGTCTATGCCTTGGAAAGTTTGGGATTTCATGGTCAGGAACCAATTCAACAGTTCTTTCACTTACACTATCTTGAATGGTCTCCAAAGCAGTACCAATTATTCACACACACTGAATCAAAAAGACACGGGTGAAAAAAGTGCCCAATCCCTGACTGCCACAGCCAAGACCACAACATCTCGTGGCAGTACTCCAATGGCTTACCCAAGTAACAAAGTCACACATAGTTCTTCAAGCAAAGGAGGAGATAATAACCCTCGCTCCGACAAAATTGAAAGTTGTCACAAGTTTCCCGTAGGCAAAAAATAAAAAACAATAGTCCAAGAACAAGAGGGACCGAGGGGAGAAATTGATATCTACAATCTCTCCCTCAAAGATATGGAACTAGAAATTGACATTGAAAAATTGTTCCTTGATGATGATCACCTAGATAGCACTACTCCTCACAATCCTAAGATGGAAATAATTGGCATAGATACATTGGATGAAGAAGAGTCTTTTGCATTTCATAGCGTTGTTTTTGATAGCAAATCAAAAAAATTGATTATTGAAAACATATATGTAAAGAATAAGAAAGGCACATCTCATTCAGAGTTAAACCTATATAGCATGCACCCCTCCCAGATATCCAAGATGCATAGAACAAATGGATATGCTCTAGACAACTCTATTAGCCACCTTGAAATAGAGAACCTCGTGTTAAAGACGTGAATCAAAGAATTAGATGCAACTCTAGTGCCTCTTCCACTGTTTGCTACTCCTTTGGCAATGTTTGGGTCCACCACACTTGCACCAAAGTTAAAAGGATCAATAAGCCTTCTCACATCGACCTGAGACTATGTGGAAAAGAATAAAAAAAAATAATGGAATTAATAATAGAAGCTTGGAGATGTCAAAGAATATAGTCTCTTTTGGAACAAGAGAACATGCTTTTCATGAGTATCTGCAAGAAGATATCAAGAACGACCAAGGCTTTTATCTCGATGAAGTTTTACCATTTGGTTTTGAATTTACTGGTATGATAGAATCCAGAAGAAGACAAGAGGATATCCCTTCCCTTGATCGAATAGACCAACTAAACGCATGCTAGAAAGAAAAGGTAAAGAACCTAATTGGTATTGTTCAAGAATGTAGCCAAACCATATCTAAAAGAGACAAACTATTCAAGAAGCTAACTGAGATAGATCTAGCTGGTAGAACCAATGAAGTCCAAGACCTAAAATTGATATTAAACTCATTTTTTTTTGACCAAACAAGCATTTGATGATCAAGTTCATATCTATAAAAGACTGTCATTTGAAAATTTCAATGGCATTCTTGAATATGGTGAAGATGTCGTGAAAACTTGGCTAGTCGATTATGCAATTAGAAACAAAAATATTCAAGAAGCATTGCACAACTTGTCTATTGATCTAAGGGACTTGGAAAGTGAACTCTTCAATATAAAAATCCGGCATGAAATGAACATGGCACCCATGAGGAGCTACATCAAAGAATGGTTGAAAAAAGTTGTCGAACAGAGTACCAATGAAGATCAAAGCTAAGGAAATCCATAAGAGGACATCAGGGAATAAATGACAATCCATGGAACACCATCAAAGTAAGATGATATTGATTACATTCTATTTTCTTCATCCACTTATTCTAACGAAGCTTTAATCCAGATCTGACAATTTTCTCTTTCTTCTAGCCAGGTTTTGTTGTATTTCATCGTTGACTTTCTTATTTTTGCAAACTTCATTCTTGTACATCTTTGTTGCGTAGTCCATGACAGTCCCAATCAGAGTCATTCTAGCAAACACATTTTTATTTCATAGAATATGTACTGAACTATAGTTTTTTTTTGCAAATTCAATGACAACTTTTTTTTGGGAAATATTCTCAAATGTATTTTGTGACCTAGTTTATCTAAATATAAATATTTGGGGTTGTTCTATGATAATATTCAATGCTTGATGTTGTTATTTGGAATTTGTATTTATTCATAAAATTAACTCATTTCATTGTACATGTTCATGTTCTATATTGTGCATGTATTGTAGCTTCCTCTATTTGAAAATATTCTTCGATATACAAAATGTAAAGTCATGTATTTTTTTGTTTTGTTTCTTGTAGGTTTGAGAAAAAACAATCTGTGCCAAAAACACCATTCAAATTCTAACATGGTTTACATTTGGACCACAAATAATATAGTAAGATACATTAATATGGATACATTTTAAATAAACATAAACAAAATCCTCTTAAACTTGAACCTGACTTTCTCAGGCTCCTGGATTGTCTGCGGGTTGATCGGTTAGCGGACTGTCAAATCCTCATTTCCATCTATATCTTCACATCAGGAACTCGACTGATGATCGTCCCTTTCAACACTTGGCCAAATATCTCACCGCGGCGTCTCAACTTAGCACTATCACATTCTTATCCCGTGTGTTCCGTTATATACATATTGCACCCAACACTTCCTTGATATACATTTTGCACCCAACAATTCCCTGATAAAAGATAAGTATAGAAGACAAAATATTGACATCTGTGATAGTTATCCCATTTGCTCACAAGATCTTTTCTGCATGTTTCTAGAGAAGTTATATATTATTTGATATACAAAATGTAAATTCATGAATTTTTCTTCTTTGTTCCTTGTAGGGTTGAGAAAAATAATTCGAGCCCAAAACACCATTCAAATTTGAACATGGTTTACATTTGGACCACAAATAATCTAGTAAGATACACTAATATGGATACATTTTAAGTAAACATAAAAAAAATCCCTTTAAACTTGAACCTGACTTTCTCAGGCTTCTGATTTTAAATAAACATAAACAAAATCCCTTTAAACTTGCACCTGAATTTCTTGGGCTTTTGGATTGCCCGCAGGTTGATTGGTTAGCAGACTATCAAATCCTCATTTCCATTTATATCTTCACATCAGGAACCCGACCGACGACTTTCCCTTTCAACACATGGTTAAATATCTCACCACGACATCCCAACTTAGCGCTATCGCATTCTTATCCTGTGTGTTTCATTATATACATCTTGCACCCAACACTTCCATCATATACATTTTGCACCCAACAATTTTGTGATAAAAGATAAGTATAGAGGATGGAAAAGAAGGATTAATATATTCACATCTGTGATCGATATCCCATTTTCTCACAATATATTTTCTACATGTTTATGGAGAAGTTATATACTTATTGCGTATACTTGGAAAGGAGTACGAAGGTGGCGGGCATGGAAATACCCATGGAAAACGGTCAGACGGGATTCGAAATAGGGTGGCAAGGGTTCCCGACGAGATGTAAGGCCATGACTATAAAATTGTATATATCGGAACATTTCAGTGCAAAATGTGTAACACAAAGAAGATGTTCCTGCCATCGTCAATTCAAATTCATTTTGCTTTCACTAGTGACAACCTAGTACACAGCTTTGCTTATTCGCATTAACAAGAAAATAATGCATTTATAATCTAGTAAGATACATTAATATGGATACATTTTAAATAAACATAAACAAAATCCATTTAAACTTGAACCATACTTTCTCGTGCTCCTGGATTGTCTGTGGGTTGATCGATTAACGGACTGTCAAATCCTCATTTGCATCTATATCTTCACATCGGGAACCCGACTAGTGACCGTCCCTTTCAATACTTGGCCAAATATCTCACCGCGGTGTCCCATCTTAGCTCTATTGCATTCTTATCCTGCTTGTTTCGTTATATGCATCTTGCACCCAACACTTTCGGAATATACATTTTTCACCCAAAAATTATGTGACAAAAGATAAAAGTAATATATTCACATTTGTGATAGATATCCCATTTGCTCGCAAGATTTTTTCTGCATGTTTCTGGAGAAGTTATATACTTATTGGAAGGTTGTGGGCACAGAAATATCCTTGGAAAGCAATCGAACGAGCTTCAAAATAGGGTGGAAAGGGTTCCCGAGGACATGTAAGGCCTCGACTGTCAAATTTTATACATTGGAACATTTCAGTGCAAAATGTGTAACACGAAGAGGGTGTTCCTGCCATCCTCAATTCAAATTCATTATGCGTTCACTAGTGACAATTCAGCTTACAACTTTGCATGACTTAGTGCTATCAATTTCTTATGCCCCCCCTGTTCCTTGATATACATGTTGCACACAACACTTCCATGATACAAATTGTGTCATTTACAATTCGACCCCGGTTATAGAACCTGCCTACCCAAGAATCCACAATCTGAAAAGTGGATAGGCATCGAATGACTAGCGATCGGTTGGAGTCGCGACATAAAAGAACTAGCCCAAATGTGAACGGGTACGTCTGCCAACATGCATTGGGACATTTTTTGGTAATATTTCTTAGTAACGAGAAAGAGAGAGTAGAGTGGAAAAACAAACGAGAATTTCGTTGAGTATAGAAGAGGGAGAAGAAGGTACGATATATTCAAATCTGCAATTGATAATCCATTTCCTACCAAGATATTTTTTGTATGTTTCAATTTTGGAAAGTGGTCAGATGAGCTTCAAAATAGGGTGACAAGGGTTCCCGGGGATACGTAAGGCCCCGCCTATCAAATTGTATATATCGGAACATTTCAATGCAAAATGTCTAACATGAAGAAGGTATTCATGCCATCTTCAATTCAAATTTATACTGCTTTTACTGGTGACAACTCAGTGCAAAGGTTCACTTATTGGTAGTAAAAACAAAAAAACATATTCAACAGCCATTTACGGGATCCCAACTGATCCTCGCGTTGGCTCTATTATAGATCTTGCACCCAAAACTTGCGTGGTCTACAATTCGTCCACATATTGAAACATAGTTTGCATTTCGAACACAAATAATCTATTAAGATACATTAATATAAATACATTGGTGGTATGGGACCTGACTTTTTTTGAACTCATTGATTGGTCCTATATCATCACATCATGAGCCCGACCGACCGTAGTTCCTTTCAAAACTTAGCCAATTATCTCTCTGCAGGGTCGCAACTTAGCGCTATAGAATTTTTATGGCCCCTAGTTCCATGATATATGTATTCAACAACAATTTATGGGAGTTTGACTGACCCCCAGGTTGTCACTATTATAAATTTTGCACCTAAAACATTTGTCATCTACAAGTGCACGATATACATCTTGCACCCAGAACTTACATACTCTACAATTTGTCTCGACACCACACTTCTGTGATATACATGTTGTACACCACACTTCCATGATATACATTTTTCACCAAACAATTGCGTCATATAAAATTCGACCTCGGTTATAGAGCCTGCCTATCCAGACATCCGCGATCTGAAAAGTGGCCAGGCATCGAATGATTAGCGGTGAGTCCATCCGCCAACGCGCGCGTTGGGACATTTTCAGAAAAAATGACTAAGTAACGAGGAAGAGAGAGTATAGAAAAAAAATGATCAGATATGCTTCAAAATAGGGTGACAGGGGTTCTCGAGCTACATTTTCGTCATATACATATTACACCCAAAACTTTCATGGTCTACAATTTGTCCAGATATTGGAACATGGTTTGCATTTCACCCACAAATAATCTATTAAGATACATTAATATAAATACAATTTAAATAAATATAATTAAACTTGAACCCAAATTTTTTCGAACTCGTTGATTAGTCTTATATCATCACATCATGAACCCCACTGACCGCAGTTCCTTTCAACACTTAGCTAATTATCTCTCCGCGGGGTCACGACTTAGTGCTATCGAATTTTTATGCCCCCTGTTCCATGATATACATTTTTCACACAACACTTATGTGATATACATTCTGCACCAAACACTTCCGTCATTTACAATTCGACCCCATTTCAGTGCAGAATGTGTAACACGAAGAGGGTATTCATGCCATCTTCAATTCAAATTCATTCTGCTTTTACTGGTGACAATTAATCTTGCACCCAAAACCTGCGCCATCTACAGTTCTGCCATATACATATTGCACACAAAACTTCCCTGGTCTACAATTCGTCTAGATATTGTAACATGGTTTTCATTTCACCCACAAATAATCTATTAAGATACATTAATATAAATACAATTTAAATAAATATATTTAAACTTGAACCTGTCTTTTTTTCAAACTCGTTGATTGGTCCTATATCGTCACATCATGAACCCCACCGATTGCAGTTCCTTTCAACACTTAGCCAATTATCTCTCCACGATGTCGCGAATTAGTGCTATCAAATTTTTATACCCCCTGTTTTGTGATATACATTTTGCACACAACACTTCCGTGATATACATTTTTCACCAAACACTTCTGTCATTTACAATTCGACCCCATTTCAATGTAAAATGTGTAACATGAAGAGGGTATCCATGCCATCTTATCCCCAGGTTGGCCCTGTAAATGTGTTGAACTTGCACAGAATAGATATATCTAGAAAATACCACACACATTTGCAGAGAGAAATTGAGAAAGAAGAAGCAAAAGAGAAAGAATGGAAATATTCTCATTAACTGTATTCCACACTCAAAAAGTGAATAATTTACAATAGATATAAGATACATGAGTAAATAATGAGCCAGAGTGGTGGTCTAGAGTGATCTGGACACACACCAGCAGTTACGGGAGTGAACTACCACCTTGTCTAGTCGCTCAGGAAGTTACGAGAGTGAATTGGCACCTAGCTGAGTTAACTAGCCAATTAGTCTTCAGTTAATTGACTGAACAAAGAATAGTGAGGAGTTAACTTAGGGAATCAAGGGTAATGTGTCAGTATGGTGATGATCCCAAGGCAAGTGTGCATTAACATAGTGACGATCCCAATGTTTCATGGTGACAAAACCAATGCAACATCTAAACTCAACTCAATTAGTCAAACTAAAGTGACAATTGAAAGAGAATATTCTCCAGGTGGAGTATTCTCCCCTAAAATATAGGAGACTAGATAATGACTAATTATGACTAATAAACAAGGAAAAACCTTA
>JASDQU010945566.1:1398-11945 GCA_032191745.1 Picea mariana
CAGGGCTGCGTATATCCTCGGCATTCTGCTGCCCATATCCTCCACTATTTCATCTTGCTAAACAGTATGGACAATTCTTGCTTTGTCTTTTCTGTGGGGGTAGTCTCTGTACCTATGATTCCCTTTACAACCCCAACACTCCATGGGTGGAGGCCTTGGCATTTGCTCACTCCCTTCAACTTTCCTGGGTTCTTTAAAAGATGACTGTCCCCAAGGACTGTTTATGAAAAAGGAAGGCTTGCTTCCCTTCTGCCTCTGTTCTTTCTTAAACCTCTTCTCGTTATCCCAAGCCTTCTGAAAGGTAGGATTTTCTCTTTGCTGTTCATATAGGCATTTCTCCCTTCTTATGGTTTCTTCCATGGTCTTAGGATAATCGTATTGAATCTTGTCTCCAATGGAAGGTGGCAGTCCATTCAGATACCTCTGAATTTTAACAGCCTCATCTTTGATGAATGGAACATACTTCATTAGTTCCAGAAAACTTCTTTCATACTCATCAATGGTCATACTGCCCAACTTGAGTTCGAAGAACTCCTTCATCTTTCTTTCATAGTATCTTTTAGTCAAGTATTTATTCTCGAAATACCTATTAAATTCCTTTCAAGTGACCTCTTTCTCTCTGATGTGTTGCACCTGCACAAACTGATCCCACCACATGGAGGCTTTTCCTTTCAGTTGGTACATTGCAATTCTTCCTTCTGCATAGGCAGAATAATTCTACAGTTGGAAGTATTTCTTCATGCCCAACAACCATGTCTCGGCATCTTCCTCTTTTTTATGTTCTCCATCGAATGTTGGAGGTTTGATTTTATTCATCTCTCCTTTCAATTCTTCCCTTCCATATCTCCGATGTTTTCTGGTAGGTGATGGGCTTGAACTACTTTGTGTCTTACTATCAAAATGTCTTTGGGAGTGACTGTGATGTCGGCTACCACTCCTCGATCTGCTTCTTCTCCCATGAGTTCTACGACTCTCTGTCGTACCTGAGTCTCTTCCCTTCTCAAGTTTCTTCTCTATTCTTTCCAGACTCTTCAAGAATTTTAAGTTTAATTCCCCTTGTCGATCCTTGACTTTCATGAGATTTTGGCTATCAACTCGATGCTCCTTGGCCTCTCTTTGTAGCCCTTCACTGATTTTCATCATATGTCCCTCCTTATCCATCTCTTTTCCATGCCCATTAGAGTTCGATCCTTCGACTCCCTGGTTAACATTCTTTCCTTCATGTTCATCTTCTATTTCAGGGGCAATTTGCATTCTTCCCCACTCCATACTTGGCGTTGATTATCTGGAGTTTTGGCTTTCGTTGAACTCTGCACACGGACTGTGCAATTGAATTCGAAATTTGCCAGGCCATTAAAATTCATGAACAATCCACAACATTCATAATTAATACGAACAAGAACGAAAGACATTTCAACTTCACAAAGTTTTTTGAGCTCTGCCTGGCTCTGTGTTTTTTGGGTGTTCGAAACTTCAATTTCAGTTATTTCGAGACTTCAAGTTTCAGGGTTTCGCAATTCCTGATGTCGAGGGTCATTGTCCTCTCGAATTCCCGATATCCGATGACCCCTTTTCACATGCTAGCCCTCCTGAGCCTAGATCCTGACGCATATGACCATGCGCCACGACCGTGGCCGTCTCACTCTTGTGACTACTCCTATCAGCGTTTCGGAACTTGCGCTGTCAACAGGCGCATGTCTTCGCAACCCCCGATTCTCCGATCTCCGATATGCCTTAGCCCTCCAAGCTAATCCCTAGCCGATGTGACCGATGACTCGTGACCCTGGCCTTATCCCTTATCAGGGCTATGGGGTTTTTGATGCCTCAATGCATACACCCGCGGGATTCCCGATCGTCCAAATCCCAATGCTCCATTACGCGAACTGTTGGCCTCCACTTCATCACTGTCCTCCTTCTCTATTGTGCTGACAGATGTTCCCCACTCATCGGGGTTTTCAATACCACGATGCGCCTGCTCACGGTACTGGTGATCCTCTGAATCCCAACGCGCCCCTTCCTTCTCAGCTCTAGCCCTTCCCGGCTATACCATGGTCCATGTGACCCTTACCATATGACCGCATACATCTAGCTGTCCATCGGAGTTTCGAATGTGCACGCACCCTTTCGACTCGTGATTCTCTGATTCTCAATCCTTCGATGGGTCTCGATCATTGACCTGTCAAATTTCCTTTCACCTGTCTCTAAAATTTTCCACCTGTCTTCCTAACAGTCGGTGTGGCCCCACGCTCCTAGACCTTATCGGGAAATTGCGTTTCGCGATTATGCAATGCACGAAACCTTTGCTCCCGGGATCTCCGATATCCCGATTCTCGATATGCCGATGAAGCCCTCCTATCGAGCTCCTCCTGGTGGCACTCGATCGCTGCCACACGTCTCTTTTGATGGACGGTCCCGATTATATCAGGATTTCAGGACTTCTGATGTCCTAGCTCCCTCGACTTTGAGAACTCTGATTCTCTGATTTAGCGATGCGCCTTTTTCTTTATCCCTTCGCGGTTAAGCCAAGGTCCATGTGGCCGTAGCCTTATAAGACCCTTATCGGGGTTTTGGGGTTCGGAGTTTCATAATGCATGAACCTCTTGTTACTGCAATTCCCGATATCCCGATTTCTGATGGATGACTTTTCTATCGAGACTTTCCCAGATTTCCTGGATTACTGCCACATGTCCACAATGAATGGATGATCCCGATTCAATCTTGGGACTTCAGAACTTTTGATTCCCTGATGACCAAATTCCGATAGACAACTCCTTTGTCGAGATTTTTCCCGATGGTTCCGAGGGCGGCCACTTGTCCAAGTCACCGACTCCGTCGTGGCCCCACACTATTCCTTAGCCTGTCGGGATATCGCGTTTCATGATTTCAAGTTGCAAGATTATCTTGTCCTCAGGATCTCTGATACGCCGATTTTCGACTCTCTTCGGATTTTTGACACGCGTCCTAAATGATGGACGGTTTAGGTCCATTCTCAAGTTTTGCTACTTTATGAAACCATGAACCTTCACTTATCGGAACTCCGATAGCCACATTCCTGATCGGGATGACCACGCGACACATGCCCTCTGTCTTTCAGATGGTTTGGATCTATTTTGGAACTTTCACCCCTAGTCTCGAAGGTTTAACCTTCGGACATCTCCCGAATGATCCTACGACTGACGGGTTTTCCGACCGAGATCTGATGACTCATATTCTCTCTCGCTAATTCAGATCTTTCACCCCTAAATACTAAGATTTAACCTTCAGGCATCTCCTGACAGATCCAACGGCTGTCGGGTTTTTCGACCAAGATTTGACGGCTTAGACGGTTTCTAATCAAATCGGGATTCCGCGTATCGCGATTTTCCAATCCCCTGTGTAATATCCAAAGGTTTTAAACCTTGTGCACATTCTCCAGATCTGACAGTTACAAGGGTTCGCCTTCCCTCCCGAACAGATCCTACGGTTCTAACACCACCAGCATAGAGACCTGTCTCCACGTGGCCGTAGGCCACATCGGCTGCAGTTTCACTGCACCGCTAAACTTCCCGAGTTCTTAATAAAAACTTGTCAAGTGTCTCCTTGACGCTTCGGAGCAAACTAGGGTCTGAAATTGGTCCTCTCGACTCAATTTGCCCTCGCATTCTCAGCCCAAAGACCACTCCACTGGCCCATCTAGGCTCAATGTCAAAACCTTGCTCTGATACCACTTTGTAGTGTACCTTTTCACTACTGAGGTTTCCAAAACCTCTCAGCTACCATTCTATACATGGATTTTTACATAATTCGTACGGACATTATAAACACATGCATTTAAACAATTAAACACACTTAAATCTCAGAGTAAAATATATAAGTTGCTGCTACAATTAAACAAGCCATAACATTCAACAGTAATCCATTTACACAGCGGAAAACATGATACATAAACAACACGATCATGAACAACATGATTAAAGTAGAACTCAAATAATTATCTTTTAACAGCTGTAGAAATCATCGACCAAGTGCAGGCCTTCCACGAACCTCCCAGCCTTAGACTACACTGTTCATCAGCTCAACAGTGGGTCACCCCCGAGCTGGGACCGAGCTCCACCCCAAGGCAAGGAATCCTAGGCTAGGCTGAGGTTACAGGGAATTCATTCATACACAACCATCAGGAAGAACGCTCTCCAGGAATCTCCCACGCTCACTTCCCACAGACCCTCATTCCCCACATGCCTGTTCCACCCCAGGAGAGTGCACCTCCTCTGTCACCTGGACAGTCCTTCGGCTGCTAGTCTCTCTTACCTTGGGTTACAGGAACAAACCGGACCAGAAGTCTCCGGGTTCTGTGGCAGCTACAGGGTTCCTTCCAAGAGTTCTCTCCTCCCTCTGCGCACTCTCTCACCTGGAGGAGTCGCTCACAGGCCAACAAGCCTCACGCAGTCCAATACTACGTGTTCACAATAACCCACGGGGAAAACAGACACAGGCTTCCCCAAACCGGTTCAGCAGTCACAGGATGATCTCACGGTCCTGATTTCAGAACAGGGACTCCATGCACAGGCTAGCTCAGCTTCCCGAATAACAAAGACCCTTCCACTCAAATTTAGCACAGGCTTCTTGTTCAGGGAATGCACACACAGGTTTTCTCAGAGACAGACACAGACTCCACAGCTCTGGACAGGGGTGTACATGGATTCTTCAGGACAAACACAGGATTTCCTCTCTATATCAGAATTACACGAGGGTCTCTTACAGACTGGCTTCCCTTGATCCCCCTTAGGACAGTCAGATTGAATCTATGAGAACCCCCCCTCACGGCTTACTTCGTCTGTTTTATTTGCATGCACTAGGGTTGACACTTGTCACCCTGGGAACTGCATGCGTTCCATCCGCATGCCTTCCTCCCACCACTTGGGAAATCATGTGTCCTTCCAAAAGGACTTAGGATAAAACCATATGATGCACATATCTTTTTGAAACAATAATAAAATATTATTTCCAGGTTTAAGCCCCTAGGCTCATCTCTCAGCCCCTTTCCCACCTTCCAGCCCCTAGTTCCTTGCCCACTCTATGGACGCTCAGTCCCCCTTCGCTCATTCATCGTGGTCGGTCTGCACCTGGCGGTGTTTATATTTTATTGATTGTTCTTCATACATACAAGTACAACAGCAGGCTCCTGGCCTTCAAACACTTAGGCTTCCTGGCCTAACAAACACATAAGCCTTCCAACTTATACAAAACTTATCTCACCAGCCTATAGAACACATTTACAATTCATTGCATATATCATGATCTGTAACGGGGCTCGGACTTGGGGACACTACAACACCTCTTTTTTAGATTGATCCAACTATAAATCATGGTTTCACACTAAATATTGATTGATCCTATTAGGAAGAAAGGACCGATGAACCTTTGGGATGACCAAATTTGATTCTTTCCTAGAAAAATATATATATTCCAAGGAAAACCTCATAGGGAAACCCAAGTATGCTTCACCCATCGATGTAGACTAGTACACCTCACCTAAGGGAATTTGAACTGAGAACCCATTGGCACCAAACTAGCCAAATGTCCAACAATATTGGTGACAATTGATTGAGCTAACTCATATTGTGTGTGTGTGTGTGTTAAAGAGAAACAATCAAATGAACTGAAAACTTGGAAAATCTTGGCCCCATCTTGTTATCATTTTTAAGTGTGAGGATGAGGTCGTAGGTTCTAAGTGAGTGAAAATTACATATTACATTAATGCAGATTCAAACAAGGCAAGAATAAGTTGATTGGCACAAATATCGAGAAGGAACAAATTGTGGGTACATCTATTAAAGCACATTCTCAACAAAGGCGGCTTAGACACAAGCCACAATTTGTAGAGCCCATGTAGGGTAGGAGCTAGCTTACCAAGATTTGAATCTGGGTCATCTTCACTGCAACTACTCCAAATTGTTGCTAGACCACAACTTGATAGGGAGTGGTCTAGTGATAATTGTTATGACAATGACCTAGGTTCAAATTATGATGTGCATGCTTGTCCCTTGCATGAGATTTACAAGATGTGGCTATTACTAGATGTTTCATTAGTTCCTTATTATCCTAGTCATTATTAACTTCTTATGATTAAATGGTGTCTTAGTGACTTCTCATTCTAGTAATTATTGACTTCTCTCCCATTTGAGTTCATCATAATTTCATCAAAATTGAACTTAAGAATATAAATGTTTGATAATCACCTTTGTGAAACATATGAAATTGAAGTATAATCCTCAATTTAAGTTTATTAAGATTTAACTATGATTCCTCTCATAGTAACGCCACTTTGTCCCCACCATTATATCACAACTAAACTTGCTTCATAACTTTATAACTAAGGTCTTCAAAATGCACATTCAAAAAGTAGGCGATTAATTAGTGAGCCATCAGAATGACATTTGTTTTCCAATAACCGTTTCCTCGTTCACACTAGATTAGCCATTTTTCTCCCCATTCAGACGGCAAAAAGTATCTCCCAATTTACCTACCCGTCAACACAATTTCTTCATAATTCTTGTGGACCACCCTTCCAAAACGTATCTCACACGCAATTAACTTGTGAGCCACTTCCCAGTTCACACGGTTAAAAAGTATCTCGCACGAAAAACTATCGCCATTTTTTAATGATGAACGCAATGGTCATGAACTTTTTATTCAAATATCCCATCAATGGTCATGAGCTTTTTATTCAAATATCCCATCAATGGTTATGAGATTTTTATTCAATAAAAAAAAGTATGGTCTAACATGTTGGAGAGAAATTCGAGTCGGCTGACTTTTAAATACAACCTTTGAACTTTTTTTCCAACATGAAATTCATGTCGCGGGAAACTCACCCAATACTTCCCCACATAGTGGATGATATGAGGTGCTAAACCGCATCCCCGGGGACCAAGCTAGGCTCGAACCCGTGACCTCTCCTCGACCGAAGAGTGTGTGCACATCTTGCCAACTGAGATGACCCTTAGGGACTTACAACTTTTGAACTTATCAAAAACTAACTTGTCACAATTTCAATAATTTCTACAAGGAGCAGCACTCATCGAACACCATTGAACAATTAAAAATTATTGAACATTTTCCTCGGATTGTAAATGAAGATGAGTCCTGCATCTTGTATAATCCTGTTACATTGGAGGAGCTGAAAGTTGTCTTATTCCTTTTCAAAAAGGATAATATTCCAGGGCCAGATGGTTGGACAGTTGATTTTTTCACATTCTTCTTTGATTTAGTCGGGGCAGATCTTCTAGGGATGGTGGAAGAATCAAGAAGGTTAGGAACTATCATTGGAAGCTTAAATTCAACCTTTTTGACTTTGATTCCGAAGTCAAACAAGCCGATCACCTTTGAGGACTTTCGCCCAATATCATTGTGCAATCCATGCTATAAGGTGATTTCAAAAATCATAGCTAACCGGATAAAACCCTTTCTATCCATATCTCTTTCCGAAGAACAATTGGGGTTCTTAAAAGGTAGGAGGATTCAAGACGCGGTCGACATGGCACATGAAATCCTCCATAGCATCAAAAAGAAAAAAATAAAATCGCTTGTTCTAAAGCTGGATTTAAGGAAAGTGTATGATTGTATTGACTGGGTACTTTTAAGACTGATCCTTCTAAAAGGGGGTTTTGGATTACATATGACAAACTGGATCATGTCGTGTGTCACATCATCTTCCTTTGCAGTCTTACTAAATGGTGAAGCCACAGAGTTCTTTAGAAGTGGTAGAGGATTACGCCAAGGCTACCCATTATCACTTCTACTTTTTATTCTAGTGATGGAGGGCCTTAGTTTATTACTAAAACCTAGTATTGGTGAAGGAAAGCTATCAGGTATAAAAGTATCCAGATTATTAAAAATTCTTCATCTTCTATTTGTGGATGACGTTCTCATCATGTCAAAGGCTTGTTCAATTGAGTGGAAAGAAATTATCAATATCATCAATTTATTCTGTAAAGCATCGGGACTGGCAGTTAATCAGATGAAGACTATTGTTCACTTTGAAGGGCTCACAGAGTATGATTAGCCCCTTTCAAAAAAATCCATTTGTATACCTTCAGTGATTTGTCCATTGGGTTCAATTATTTGGGCTATCATCTAAAGACAGGGACACATATTTTCATATGAATCGAAGCAATATCATATTTTCATATGGGAGACATTGTCCAGACCAAAGAAAAATAGAGGTTGGGCACTTCAAAATCTTGCACATTTCATTTTGGAACTGACTACAAATACCCTTTGGAGGGTTATAACGCAGGGTGGTATCTAGCACAGAGTTGTTATGGATAAATACTTTTCTAACATCACTGTTATAAACTGGTTTAGACTTGCATCGCAAAATATTCGCTCGGCTTCCAGAATCTGGACGAGTTTGACATGTTCTGTTCATGTAATTATACATTGGCTTGCTTGGCGCCTAGGATCCGGACACCTCATCTCCATTGGTAGAGACTGAATATTGGGAATTGGTGATAATTCAATCCTTAGCGCAGAAACGCTATCCTGTTTAAATCGAAGGAGAATTACAGTGCGATCTCAAGCCTTTGATGGGCATGATCCAATTACTCAATCAAAGTTATGGATGAGCAGTGAAAAATTGGAAATCCCCGGGGTACAAGCATTAGAATGGGAAAATTATATAAAATAACTAAAAATGGTCGGGATTACTCTTGATAACAATAAGTACACTTTACTTTGGACAAGAGGTGATTCTTTTGGGAATATATCTGTTAAAAACATTTATGATTCCATTATCTCCACACAACAGCTCTCGATTTGGCATGGATGGAAAGTTAACATATGGAAGTGGAAGTTACAGTTGAAGATAAAAATCCTTTTATTGTTGGCCGCTGGTAACTGGATCCTTACCTAGGAGGTTTTGAATAAAAAAGGTTGGGAGGGCCCAGGTCTCTGCATACTTTATAAACACAATACTGAAGATATAGATCATATTTTTGTACATTGCTTCTTTTCTAAAGCTGTTTGGTCTAGGATCTCCTATAGGCTTCATTTTAAAAATACTTGGGCTGGGAATACACTTATAGAATGCCTTGATTCCTGGACAAAAAATAATCCAGTTTCAAATAGATTGGCAGCTATCACATGCTGGAATACATGGATTGAAAGAAACAAATCAATCTTTGAGGAGAAAGCCCCATCTTCTTGGGTTGTTGTATATAAAACTCTCGGATCTCCCTTTACAGTCCCTCTTATACAAAACGTTCAGAATATCAGACAAAGGCTAATTGCACTTTATGAGGATTGCACCTGTGCTTTTTTTGATGGAGCATCGACAGTGGGGGGTCAAAATTGTGGAGCAGGAGGCACCATAATATGTTCAAACACAACTGAATATAGGTGGTTTGTCAATTGTGGTGGAGGAACTAATACTAAAGCCGAGCTTTTGGGTGCATGGGCCACTCTCACTCTTGCAAAATACTTAAACATACAAAATTTGCAATTTATGGGAGATTCCAAGGTGATTATTGAATGGCTAAAGAATAATGGAAATCTAAAATCCACTTCCATTGAAGGATGGAAGCATAGAACATTGGAATTGATTGCATCGTTTCAGGCTATTCACTATCATCATATCTATAGGGAGTTCAACAAGGTGGCTGATCTATTATCAAAACAGACCCTGCTGGAATGTAAAGGAAGATTATCATATTTTATATGGGATCGAGGGATGGTCAGTCCTCCATTTTTTATGGAATTTTTCTAATTTTTTCCTTAGTATATTTTTTGGAGTTTGTGGTCAGAGTGCTAGTCTAGTGACATAGTAACTCTTGAATATATGAAGCGATTACTGTCATTATTTTTGTATGCCCACAGTGCTAAGGTTTTATTGGCCACTCCTTGATGTAATATCTAGGTTGTGGATTATGTTTTGGACCTTTGTAGTGGTTTGTCTTGATGACTATATGTATCATTCTGGATCTATTAGCAACTGCTATGGGAAAGGATCCTACGAAGATGTAAAAAAAAATTATTATCTAATATAATTTTTGAGCGAATTTTCATTTGGAAACCTGTCACAATTAAATAAAAATGTTTTTTTTTTTCATCAAGAGTTTGATCTACATAGTTATTTTGATTTAGTTCTCTTGCCGCCATTTAGGGGTCATTACTTTGGTATCCTTCATCTAATACAAGACTAGTTACCATTGGTTTGAAGTAGACCACATGTTCCCAGTGGCATCCAAGTCATTCATGGTAGCCACTGTAAAGTCTGAGGATTGGAGGAGGTTGGATGATGAATTGCACTACAAGCAAAACCTAGCACTCTATTACCTTATCACACACAAACTTTGTATTATAAATGTACTTCTTTTTTAGATTGATACAAGTACAAATCATTGTTTCACACTAAATTTTGATGGATCCTATTAGGCAGAAAGGAGTGATGAACTTTTGGGATGACTAAATTTTATTCTTTCCTAGTAAAATATATATCTTCCAAGGAAAACCTCATAGGGAAACCCAAGGATGCTTCACCCATCGACATATATTAGTACACCTCACCT
>JASDQU010945566.1:12045-31288 GCA_032191745.1 Picea mariana
ATAACTCACGAGGGCCACTATGAGTTTTTGATCATGCCCTTTGGCTTGTGTAATTCCCCCTCCACCTTCCAAAGCCTCATGAATCAAGTATTTCATCCTTTTCTCCGTCATTTTGTCTTAGTTTTCTTTGATGATATCCTCATCTATAGAAAAACATGGATAGACCATCTTGCTCATGTGGATCGAGTTCTCCATCTACTCTCTCAGCACCAAATTTTCCTAAAACAGTCTAAATGTTCTTTTGACGCCTCAGAAGTCGAGTACTTGGGCCATCTGGTTGGAAAGGATGGAATCAGGGTGGATCCAAAAAAGATTAAAGCTATGCAAGAATGGCCTCACCCAAAGACTCTCAAAATCTTGCGTGGATTTCTGGTCTTAACAACTTATTATCGCAAGTTTGTTAAGAATTATGGAAAGATTGCAACACCTCTCACTGCACTCCTAAAAAATAACTCTTTCAGTTGGAATCCATTAGCTGCTCAAGATTTTCAAACCTTGAAGATGGCCATGTGCACCACTCCAGTCCTGGCCCTTTTTGATTTCACAAAGACCTTTGTCTTGGAATGTGATGCTTCAGGGAAAGGAATTGGTGTTGTCCTTATGCAAGAGGGTCGGTCGTTGGCCTTTACCAACAAGCAAATGTCTGAAAGAAATCTGGGCAAATCAATCTATGAAAATGAAATGTTGGCTATTTTGCATGCCGTTGATCTATGGTTCCCTTATCTATTGGAGCAACGCTTCCAAATTAAGACAGACCATCAAAGCCTCAAGTATTTTTTGGAACAACGCATTTCCTCCCCGGAGCAACAAAAATGGGTGACTAAGCTCTTTGGATATGATTATGAGATCAATTACAAGAAAGGAAAAGACAATGTGGTTGTGGATGCACTTTCCCAAAAATATGAAGATGACAGATCCCTTTTTTCTCTTTCCTTCATTGTACCAGATTGGCTCCAAGCCGTTCACCAGGAATGGCTACACGATCCCAAAAGTTCTCATCTGATCCAACAATTGCAGTCCAATGCTCCAACTTCCCCAGGGTACTCTTGGCTCCATGATGATCTTCGATACAAAGGCTATTTGTATTTAAGTAAACAATCAAAACTTAAATCCACGATACTTTCTGAGCTTCATGCTACACCCACAGCTAGGCACTCAGGGTTTACCAAAACCTATGACATGGTTAAACGTTCTTTTTTTTGGGATGGTATGAAACAATACATTCATAATTTTTTCACTGAATGTGATGTGTGTCAATGCAAAAAGGGAGAAACAGTCAAATCTCCGGGCACACTACAACCGCTTCCGATTCCACCTGCTATTTGGAGGGATATCTCTATGGATTTTCTTATAGGATTACCCAAATCGAGAAATAAATCAGTCATCATGGTGGTTGTTGATCACCTTTCCAAGTATGCTCATTTCTGTGCTCTTCAACACCCATTTATAGCATCCACGGTGGCTCAACTTTTCATGGATCAGGTCTTCAAGCTTCATGGCATGCCACATTCTATTGTTTCTGATCACGACCCAACTTTCACCAGCAATTTTTGGCAAGAACTGTTCAAGCTACAAGGCACCCAATTGCATCTCAACACAACTTACATCCCCAGACTGATGGTCAAATGGAAGTTGTCAACAAGTGTTTGGAAACATATTTGAGTTGTTTTTCCTCGAAAAAGAAAAATTAGTGGGCTCAATGGTTACCCCTAGCTGAATGGTGGTACAACACTTCATACCATACAACTACATGCATGACTCCTTTTGAAGTGGTATATGGATAAAATCCACCTTTAGTTCTTTCATACTTACCGAGTGTCTCGAAGGTCCAGGCGGTTGACCAAACACTTACAGTTCGAGAGGCTATTCTTTGTACCCTCAAAGAGAATTTGGTTATGGCACATAATCGCATGAAGCAACAAGAAGATCAAGGTCACTCTGAACATCAATTTACAAAAGGGGATCAGGTGCTTCTTCAACTACAACCTTACAAGCAAAATTCCCTCAAGGTCGAGCATTGTCAGAAGCTAGCGCCCAAATTTAATGGTCCTTATACCATTCTCAAGCATGTGGGATAGGTGGCCTATTAGTTAGCTTTGGCTAGTCATTCTAAGCTACATCCTACTGTTAATATTTCATGCTTAAAGAAGGTGATCAGAACTAAGTGCCAAATTCAAACCAGCCTTCCCGAGTTAGACGAAGAAGGATCCATTTGGCTACAACCACAAGTAGTTTTGGACCAGCGTGAGCATTGCCTACGTCAGAGAACCATAAAGGAAGTGTTACTATAGTAGAAAGATACAACTCCAATAGATGCCACTTGGGAACCAACTACCATTCTGCAACAATTTCCACATCTCAAGCCTTGAGGACAAGGCTGTTTTTAAGGGGGAGGACATGTTAGGGTCCTATCCTGCACATAGGTAGAACAATATATTCGGATGTAATAAAGGTCAGTATTAATAAGGCCTTGCAATAAAATAGAATAAGTCAAATGTAAGAAGACCTAATAGAAGCTTCTGCTTCTAGAAGGATCTTCCTCTAGATGCTTCTTTTTATAGACATATTTAGTATAAATAGGAGTCGGGGGTATGAGAACCCTAGCTTGGATATTATTGTTATAGAGCTCTGCTCGATTGGAGGACACCCCCTCGAAGAGGCTCGTGAACATTTCTCTCAGAATCAAAGTTCTATTTATGTTATTATTCTTATATCATTTCCGTGTTATTGTGGTGATTGTTCTGGTTATATTGCTGTTATTTTGCCATTTCTAGCATTTTATTTATATTCTGCATACTTTTATATCTGGTATATTACAACTTTTGACTTTAAACGTTTTATATTTCACCTCTATAAAAATAGGAAAACATTGATGATGTGCATCTAATGAAGAAAATTAATTAAAAAAGAAGAAGTTAATATTCAATCAATTATTCACATGGTCAACATGTACTCTATTATCTTATGGTATATAAAATTTCTTTCATACATTTTTCTTTGGGATTGATTTTGCATAGAATATGGTTTCATAATGAATTTTGATTGATTTTAATGAGAAGAAATGAGTATTTTGTGAGAAACATGTGTTTTTCTTTTTCATCAAGAGTTTATCTAGGTAGTCATTTTGATCTAGTTCTCTTGCAATCACAAATAAGCCTTTCATTTCCATTTAGGGGCCATTACTTTTGTATCCTTAATCTAATATGAGACTCGTCACAATTGGCTTGAAGTAGACCACATGTTCCTGGCGGCACCCAAGGTACTCATGGTAGCCACTGTTGGGTTTAAACTTACAACCTCATAAAGTTTGAGTATCGGAGGAGGTTAGGTGATAAAATACACTACAAGGTGGAACCTAGCACTCTATCACCTTATCACACACAAACTTTGTATTATAAACACACCTTCTTTTTAGATTGATCCAATTGTAAATCATGGTTTCACACTAAATCTCGATTGATCATATTAGGAAGAAAGGACCAATGAAACTTTGGGATGACCAAATTTGATTCTTTCATAGAAAAATATATATATTCCAAGGAAAACCTCATAGGGAAACCCAAGGATGCTTCACCCATCGATGTAGACTAGTACACCTCGCCTAAGGGAATATGAACTGAGAACCCATTGGCACAAAACTAGCCAAATGTCCAACAATATTTGTGACAATTGATTGAGCTAAGTCATATTATGTGTGTGTTAAAGAGAAACTATCAAATGATCTGAAAAATTGGAAAACCTCGGCCCCATCTTGCTATCATTTTTAAGTGCGAGGATGAGGTTGTAGGTTCTAAGTGAGTGAAAATTACATATTACATTAATGTAGGTTAAAACAAGGAAATAATAAGCTGATTGGCACAAATATCGGGATGGAACAAATTGTGGGTACATCTATTAAAGCACATTCTCAACAAAGGCGGCTTAGACACAAGCCACAATTGGTAGAACCCTTGTAGGGTAGGAGCTAGCTTACCAAGATTTGAATTTGGGTCATCTTCACTGCAACTACTCCAAATTGTTGCTAGACCATAGCTTGACAAGGAGTGGTCTAGTGATAATTGTTATGACATTGACCTAGGTTCAAATTATGATGTGCATTCTTGTCCCTTGCATGAGATTTACAAGATGTGGCTATTACTAGATGTTTCATTAGTTCCTTCTTATCCTAGTCATTATTAACTTCTTATGACTAGATGGTGTCTTAGTGACTTCTCATTCTAGTAATTACTAACTTCTCTCCCATTGAGTTCATCATAATTTCATCAAGATTGAACTTAAGAATTTAAATGTAGTTTTTGTATTTTGATAATCACCTTTGTGAAACATATGAAATTGAAGTATAATCCTCAATTTAAGTTTATTAATATTTAACTATGATTCCTCTCATAGCAACGTCACTTTCTCCCCACCATTAGATCACAACCAAACTTGCTTCATAACTTTATAACTAAGGTCTTCAAAATGCACATTCAAAAACAATTGCTAGTTTATTGACACTTCCATGATAATTAACATGGTTGAATATTTAATGTTTTCTATGAAATCCCAACTCAGCGTGCATTGCTAATCATTTGTATTGTGGGTAGGATCTCATAGGAGAATATAATAGAATTTTGGATTAATAATGCCCAAGAGAAACATCACTAATAAATCTAAGGCAATGGAAATTGAACATGGGGCTGTTCCCTCTAAATGTGTATTAAAATTTCAATACTTGTTTTCAAATTGTCAATTGAGTCTCATCACAGATATGTGTTACACATTCTAGTAATGGGTATGATCTATAGGCAAATATACCATTGGCTTAAAGAGGACACTCTGAATGTAATGTCTCCTTTTCTACATGAGCTGTAAACTTTTGTGGATGTTCCACTAGAAAGTTCGTCACAACAGATCTAATAAAAATATTAAAATGATTATTGTGAAGGTTAAATTTCTTTAGATCTTTGATTATTTAAATACTAGTTTTCTGCTTAAATGTATGAAATAGTTGAAATGTGAAAAATAAAGAACATAAACAAATACTCACACACCATCCAAAATTAAATACAAGATATGATGTGAGAAACCTAATTTGGGAGAAAACCTAACTAGAAGGTGAGGCTACTCTGCTCTTTTTTCTTCAAATGCAAGTACAAAGAAAAAGGCACTCTTTGTGGAGCTACATTTGACACTGTGGCTTGTATGGATGCTATAGAATATCTCTTCCTTTGTTGTGCTCACAAAATTCCACTCTTATATGTTTTTCTTAGCTATGGAACAAGATACAATACAAAATAATGGAACCCCTTCTCTTCCTAGCATACCAATATTGAACATAGCTCGATAGCCATCCAGGGAAGTTTTGACTTCCTCAATCCTCAATTAGTGATCAGGTTTGGACCTTCTAGAATCTTCTAGAAAACCAAGTACGTGGCTAGCCCCACACGTTTAAGTAATGGAGGTTGACGTGGCATCCAGTCATACCATGGTGGTCAACACAGTAGGTTAACTTGCAGGAGGCATAACGTTTTCATACGAGCTCCGATTGATGTGTTTGACACACCATTGGAAATGTCTCAGAGTGTAGAACATATAATATTACTTGATAGTAAGGGTTATACCATAAAAAAGTGTTGTTTGATCTCTCAAAAATGGCTCCAAAATATTTTGTACAGGTTTTTGGACCCAAATTTCCAAATTGGGACCAACCGCTAAAATGGATCTAGAATTTGATACCTCTATTTTTTTCCATCGAGAAAGTACTGAGATTTATGAAAAATAATATAACGATCCAATCCAAATCATACCTACCCATTTAGGGAGGATTTTTGTCCCCAAAGTATTTACCAAATGAGGTGAGGAAAATTTTCCTCTACCTTCTTCCTAGAGTACCACTTTGCTTTTCTTGTAAGTTGTCCTTTCAACCCAATTTGCAAAAGGTCATGTTTCCCCTGTCTTCATGTGTGTGTGTGGGCGCGTTAGATTCGACAATTGTGTCTGACGATCCCAACTTGATATTTTCTCAACAATCAAAAAAAATATGTTGAGGCGATATTGCAGAGGTTTAATATGCATGGAAGTAAACTGGTCAAGGTTCCTATTCCTATAGGTGTAAAGTTATCTGCAAATCAGTGTCCCAAGACACAGGAAGAATAAGAGGACATGCCCCATGTTCCATATTCCAGTGCAGTTGGAAGTTTGATGTATGCAATGGTCTACACTAGACCGGACATTGCACATGTAGTGGGAGTTTTGAGCAGGTATATGTCAAAACCAAGGAAGGAGCATTGGAAAATAGTAAAGAGGGTATTTAGGTATCTTCGTGGCACTACCAATTATGGACTGTGCTACCAAGCAATACCAGGATTGGAAAAAGTGGTGGACATACATGGTTTTGTTGATGTAGACTGGGCTGGAGATATGGATCACAGAAGATCTACAAGTGGGTATGTGTTTAACCTATTTGGAGGAGAAATAAGTTGGATGAGAAAAAGGTAGGCTGTAGTGGCACTCTCAACTACATAAGCTGAATACATGGAAACCACTCATGCAAGAAAGGAAGAAACATGGTTACAGAGATTGTGTTCAGGTATTGGGTTGGTACAACAAGTAGTGAGATTAGATTGTGACAGTCAGAGTGCAATCTTCTTGGAAAAGAACCCAACTTATCATTCAAAGACAAAGCATATTGATGTTCAATATCACTTTGTGAGAGACATGGTTGAAGAAAAGAAGGTGTTGCTGGAAAAGGTTGAAACTTTGAAGAATATTGCAGATTCATTGACAAAGTCTGTGAGCACAGAAAAGTTCTCCTGGTGTAGAGTAACAATGTGCATTGCTTCCCTGGATTGTTGAATATAGAATCCTGTGGACCCCTGGATGAAAAGAAAACAACAAGTGGGAGAATGCTGGGTATGTGTTATATTATTTGCATGTGTGTGTGTGGGTGCATCATATTCGACAACTGTGTCTGACGATCTGGGCGTTTTTTTCTATTTTAGCGGATTTTGTTATTTTTAGCGGTTTTCTAAATTAATCCTGGATTAAGGGATTAGGGTTTTGGTATCTACGGAATACCTAAAAACATTGTATATATTGTATGGTGAATGGTGAAATTAATACAATGAAGATTTAAAAGATTTTTTCCTGGTTAAGGGTTTCCGATGTAAATCTTTTTGTACTATGTGTATGAGCCATTGATTAATTTATGTTTTTCTTAAGAATCTATATGCATCGCTTTACTTCACAGGTTTAAAACTTACATGTGGTATCAGAGCTCATTTTTGGCTTCAAAGGGATGCCTTTTTAGTTGAGGGTTTGACTAGGTCTTGATAGATCAAGTTTATCTTGGGTCTGTAATAAACGTGGGTTTAGTGGGGGCTTTTGCAGTGGTGATTTGAGTGTAGAAAGAGGAATGGAGAGCTCTTCTAGAATCGATATAGAGAAGTTCAACGGTAAAAACTTTGAGCTATGGAAGCTCAAGATGGAGGACCTTCTTGTAGACAAAGAACAATGTATCGTTGTGGATCCTGGTACACAACCTACTGGTATGCAACCTACTGACACATAGTCGACTAGTACACAACCTACTAGTACACAAACTACTAGTACACCACCTACTGGTATGTCGAAGGAAGATTGGGAGAAGTTGGACAAAAGAGCAAGGAGTACTATTTGACTCTGCCTGGAAGATTCAATGTTGTTGAATGTCTCGAGAGAATCTATGGCCAAGGAACTCTGGAATAAGTTAGGGAATTTGTATCAATCAAAGTCCCTGGTAAACAAGTTGTTTCTTTGAAAGAAGTTGTATCATCTTAGGATGGAAGATGGAGATTCTGTGACAGAACATCTAAATGCATTTAATACTCTGGTAAGTCAACTCATATCTATTAATATTACGATTGCAGAAGAAGATAAGTGTATTACTTTGTTATTTTTTTTGCCAGACTCTTGGGATAATCTAGTTGTAGCAATTGGTAGTACCACTCAATCTATATTGAAGTTTGAGGATGTAGTTTCATCCTTGTTATCTGAAGAGATGAGGCGAAAAAGCATGGATGATCATAGCACATATGATTTATTTGTAAGAGGTTGAACCCAAGATAGGAATCCTGGTAAGTCTCCAGGGGGGAGATCTAAATCTATAGGTAGAACTAAGTCTCCAGGAAAATATTTGAGGAAATGTTGGAAGTGTGGTAAAACATGGCATTATAAGAGAGATTGCAAGTTTAAGAAGGTTGATAAGCCAAAGGGATCTGATAGTACCTCTTCCACAGAGGCAAAAATCTCCACTGAAGAAGTAGGTGATGTTTACCTGGCATCTACAGGTACACATGTAGACCGTGGTGTATGGTTGATCGACTCAGGTGCGTCATACCATATGAATCCTCACAGGGAGTGGTTTTGTGAATATGAAAAATACGATGTTGGTGATGTATTCCTAGGAGATGACTCGACAGCCAAAATCATGGGACGTGGAAGGGTTAAGTTGCTGCTAAAATATGGAAGGATTAGAACTCTCTCTGGGGTTCTGCACATTCCAAAACTAGCCAGGAGCCTAATATCTATAAGCAAGTTGGATGATGTAGAAGTGGATACTGTATTGGGAAAGGGCACTTGCAAGATGGTACGAGGAGAAATGGTGTTGATGAGAGGAGTTCGGTGTGGAACTCTATACAAGTTGTTGGGAAGCACTTATACTAATGGGTGTAACAGTTCTGTTGTCCATGAGAAGAGAAATGAACTACACAAGACCAATACTTTCCCTGAAAAGAAGACCATGTTGTGGCATCAAAGACTGGGGCATATTGGAGAAAAGGGCCTTCGAACACTACATAGTAAAGGTATGGTTGAAGGTATGCCTAATTTCACTATGAATTTTGATTTCTGTGAACATTGCATATATGGTAAACATAATCGAGTAAGATTCCCATCTGGTGCTACAAGAGTGGAGGGGATCTTAGAGTTTATACAAAGTGATGTCTTTGGACCTGTTCCTATTTCATCCTTAGGTAAATCTGTGTATTATGTTTCATTCATAGATGATTTCTCAAGGAATAAATGGATTTGTTTTCTTAGAAAGAAATCTGAGGTATTTGATAAATTTAAAGAGTTCAAGGCTCTGGTAGAAAATTAGACAGAAAAGAAAATAAAGGTATTGAAGACAAATAATGGTGGATAATTCTGCGGAAATGAATTCAAAGAATTTTGTAAGAAGTGTGGTATAGAAATGCAGAAGACTACTCCATACACACCTCAGTAGAATGGAGTTGCAGAAAGGATGAACATGACATTGATGCAAAAATCAAGGAGCATGCTTAGTGGTGCCGAGTTAGGACAAGAATTCTAGGCAAAGGCAGTGGGTACAACATGTTACATGGTCAATCGATCACCCTCATCAACGTTGGATGATAAAACTCCACACGAGGTATATATTGGCAAGAAACCCTCTCTTGAACATCTTAGAGTTTTTGGTTGTGATGCTTCTGTACATGTTCCAAAGGAAAATAGGAGTAAGATGGATAATAAATCTGAAAAGTGTATCTTTATTGGTTAAAAATATGGTGTGAAAGGTTATAAGCTTTGGAACTTAGAAACTAAGAAGACTGTTTACAGTCGGGATGTTGTTTTTAGAGAGGTAAAAGATGTTTCCAAACAAGAATTCCTACTAAGGAAAGAAGAACCTAAGAAAGTAGAGCTTGAGTTGGATGATGCAAAATATGAATCATCTAAAGAAGATGAAGTAGAAGAAGAAGAAGAACCTCATACCCCAGTATTGAGGAGATCAGTGAGAGAAAGAAGGAAACCAGAAAGGTATAGTTCACCCAATTTCTGTTCCAATTTTGCTTTATCTATTACTGATGATGATCCTAGAACTGTCAGGGAAGTAGTGAATTCAGAGGATAGTAAACTATGGAAGAATGCCATGGTTGAAGAAATGTATGCCTTGAATAAGAATGAGGCATGGGATATAGTTGAGTTTCTAGCAGGAAGAAAATCTATTGGTAGAAAATGGTTGTTTAAGAATAAGTTTAATGCAGAAGGAAAAGTGGAGAAATAAAAATCTTGACTAGTAGCAAAAGGTTATTCCCAGGTAGAGGGAATTGACTTTGGTGAGATTTTTTCTCCTGTTGCCAAGTTAACGTCTATTAGATTTATTTTATCTATTGTTGCTGCTTTTGATCTTGAAGTGGAACAGATGGATGTGAAGACAACATCCCTACATTGGGATCTGAAAGAAGAAATCTACATGAAGCAACCAGAAGGATTTGTAGTGAAGGGAAAGAAAGAGATGGTCTGTAATCTAAAGAAGTCACTATATGGTCTGAAGTAATCACCTAGGATGTGGTACCAAAAATTTGACACAAAAATCCTTGGATTGGGATTTGTGAGAAGCAGGGCTGATCACTCTGTATATTCCAAGCAAGTTGGTAATCACTTCATTTATGTAGTGTTGTATGTTGATGACATGTTGCTGGCAAGAAATAACATGGATGTTATCAAGGAGGTGAAATCACAGCCGTCCTCCAAATTTGATATGAAGGATATCGGTGCTGCTAACTTCATTATGGGAATGGAGATTAAAAGAGACCGTGTAAATAGGAAACTCTGGTTGAATCAGAGAAAATATATTGAGACGATATTGCAGAGGTTTAATATGCATGGAAGTAAAGTGGTCAAGGTTCCTATTCCTATAGGTGTAAAGTTATCCACAGATCATTGTCCCAAGACATAGGAAGAAGAAGAGGACATGTTCCATGTTCCATATGCTAGTGCAGTTGGAAGTTTGATGTATGCAATGGTCTGTACTAGACTGGACATTGCACATGCAGTGGGAGTTTTGAGAAGCTATATGTCAAAACCAGGGAAGGAGCATTGGAAAACAGTAAAGAGGGTATTCAGGTATCTTCGTGGCACTACCAGTTATGGACTGTGCTACCAAGGAAGACTAGGATTGGACAGAGTGGTGGACATACATGGCTTTGTTGATGCAGACTGGACTGGAGATCTGGATCACAAAACATCTACAAGTGGGTATGTGTTTAACCTATTTGGAGGAGCAATAAGTTAGATGAGAAAAAGACAGGCTATAGTGGCACTCTCAACTACAGAAGCTGAATACATGGCAGCCACTCATGCAAGCAAGGAAGAAGTATGGTTATAGATATTGTGTTTAGGTATTGGTTTGGTACAACAAGCAGTGATATTAGATTGTGACAGTCAGAGTGCAATCTTCTTGGCAAATAACCAAGCTTATCATTCGAAGACAAAGCATATTGATGTTCAGTATCACTTGGTGAGAGACATGGTTGAAGAAAAGAAGGTGTTGCTGGAAAAGGTTGACACTTTGAAGAATGTTGCAGATTCATTGACAAAGTCTGTGAGCACAGAAAAGTTCTCTTGGTGTAGTGTAACAATTGGCATTGCTGCCCTGGATTGTTGACTATATAATCCTGTCGACCCCTGGATGCAAAGAAAAAAACAAGTGGGAGAATGTTGGGTATGTGTTATATTCTTTGCATGTGTGTGTGGGTGCGTCAGATTTGACAACTTCATCTAACGATATGGGCGTTTTTTGCTATTTTAGCAGATTTTGCTATTTTTAGCGGTTTTCTAAATTAATCCCGGATTAAGGGATTAGGGTTTTGGTATCTACGGAATACCTAAAAACATTCTATATATTGTATGGTGAATGGTGAAATTAATACAATGAAGAGTTAAAAGGTTTTCTCCTAGTTAAGGGTTTTCGGTGTACATCTCTGTGTACTATGTGTATGAGCCATTGATTAATTTCTGTTTTTCTTAAGAATCTATATGCATTTCTTTACTTCACAGGTTTAAAACTTACATGTTGTATCAGAGCTCATTTTTGGCTTTAGAGGGACACCTTTGTTGTTGAGGGATGGCTCGTAGAGTTTGAGATTCTCCATATTCACTATTGAGTAAATGCACATGTATGGGGGTAGAATGAGTTTGCAGGTGTTATCTCCCACCTTATCCAATATCCCGAAAGGTCCATACCACAAAGCCTTGATATTCTTACTAAGAAGCTATAGTCTTTCCTTATTCACCTGTACCCAAACTCTGTTTCCCACTTTGAATGAATTCTCAATTATGTGTTGGTCATGTCTGGCCTTGTATTTTTCCTGTGACTTCTTCAACATCTCCTATACTTGCAAATAGATTTTCCTAATATTCTCAACTAATTTTTCTTCTCTCAATGCATCTCATGTGAGGTCTTCCCTCACTCCTCCTTACTGTCCATATACAACATCCAAAGGTGAAGGTGGCAAATATGAAAAGCAAGCTTCAAAAGCTGACTTACCAGTAGAAGTGTGGATTGCTCTATTATAAGAGTGTTGTATGTAGACCATTTTTTCATCCCAGGTATTCGAATGCTTTTGATTGTAACCCCTCAAAAGGTGCACCAAAGTCCTATTGACTACTTATGTCTGCCCATTTGTCTATGGATGGAATTTTGTATATATATTCAACTTATTGTCCATATTCTCCCACGATGTAGTCCAAAATGTACTGATAAATATGGTATCCCTATTTGAGATGATGCTCCTTGGTATCCCAAAGTGCACCCAGACTTGCTCAAAGAACATGTTTTCTACTTATTTTCATTTGATGGTATTTTTACAAGGCATGAGAATGCACATCTTGTTGAACCTATCAACCACCTGTTGATCCACTTTTGTTGATCAACATTATTGCATATTGGTCCATCCATAGTCATTTTTCTTGTGCCTTGTATATCCTATACTTAGCCATTTTCCTTTAAAATTCGAGTTGCAGAGCGGGCTATCACCAAGTCACCAAGCCCGTAAGTTCACAAGCCTATACTTAGTTTATTTTCCACCCTCCAAAATCCTAATACTTAGCCTTTTCCTTTGTTGCGGAAGTCTTGTTGTAGAACATTAAGCCATCTCTCACCCTGAAAATACTGACGTCCAACAACACGCAATCCCACAACACTCAAAAATACCCTTCCCATTTCTGCATCACTCATAACGCACCTTTTTACCTTTTGACACTTAATTGATTTCTTGAATGCGGATGGGAGGTCCTCCCTTTGTTTCCATTTACCTTTCCCTAGACCCACAATCGCACGTACCACATTTCCGCGTAATCCAAAATGATTCATATATTTACACAACCCACAAAATCAACCTTTCTGGTACTTAGTATATTTATTGAACTCGGATGCAGGAGATCCCTCATATCTCCTCTTCTGTTCTCCATATCCCGCAATATTGCATCCTAGATTTCCACAATCAACATAATGCAATCTACATCCCTCACTTTACACCTCTATACTTAACGATTTTCCATACTCCCCGATATGATATCACGATTCCTGATGACATTTATTTCCCATCGCCACATTAGCCACCACTTGTATGAATTGAATACTGTTATTATGTGGCATGAGTTTTGTAATATCTTTGCCATAAATCTAGAATCATACCATGCAATAGAAAACTTCGAATTATGATCTAGGTGGATATCAATGGCCACCCACCTATTCCACTGGCTCAAAGCACAATTTTCCATTTTGGCAGTTTTTATACACTTTTTCGGGTCCGGAAATTTTGGGGCCATTTTGAGGCCTTAAATGATGTTTCCTGGGAATGACAGTGCCCATATGATAGCCAAAGACATTCTTTGGGCTGAATGGAATTTTTACTTATTGGCTAGATCTTTCCAACGGGCTATCGAGCATGCCAAACAGAGATTGTATACAAAATATACGACCCCGAGAAGTTGGCATACCAACTAACCCCATTGGGGCCCATGAGAATTTTGGAATTTAGTCTCGTAGGGTTAGGTTTTTGGATGTTTAAGGTTTCATAATTCCTTCTTTATGATAAAAAGGCCTTTTAGCCTCATTGTAATGCACTCCCCAATGAGGTCCATCTATGCATGTCCCCAATGAGGTCAGGGTATAAGGAGTTGGGACTCGAACTAGTTGAGCCTTTACAGGACTGTCCTTTCCAACCTCGATGGCCTCCCATGGTTGAAGAAAAGAGAGACAATGGAGTAGGAGATCCTATTGTTGCTCTAGGAATCCCTCACATGGAAAAAGAATGAGATGATGGATAATTATTCCCAGATACTTCGACGGTTTCCAATAACTAACCCATCTTCATCAAGTAGAAAATTTGGAGGCACCACCCCCTTCAAGGTACAAGTTAGTTTTGATATCTCTATATTTGAAGGTTATATAGATGTAGATGCCCTAGATAAATGGTTGAATCTGCTCGAAGGGTATTTTTCTGTCCATAATTTTTCCAATAGAGAAAAAATCACCTTTATGCTCCTTAAGGTTGTCCCCCATGTCAAGGATTGGTGGGGTACTTACTGTGAGAAAAATGCCATGGAGGAATATGCACTATTTGCAGTCGTACCACTTGGGATTCTTTCAGGGATGCTATTAAGGAACAATATTACCCTGTTGGAAGCTACGATGACCAATATACAAAATGGACCACGCTACGGTAGGAAAGGTACCAAACAATGCCAGAGTTCACAAATGTCTTCCATACCTTGCGCACCAACCCAAGTATCAAATACTGTGAATGACACCTGGTGCTCAAGTACTGCAACAATTTTCATCAACACATCCAGACATAAATGGAGTTTCGGGACATCTCATCACTAGGGATGGCTTATCGATATGTCATCAAAATCGAGCAAAAATTTAAACAAAATAAGTGAGAGTTTGGATCTGCAAATTTCTCACAACAGAAGCAGGGAAAAGTCAGCCCCAACCCACACAAAAAAGTATGGAGTAAGGATGGACCACCTCGGGACAACTAGTTCAAGCCCCCAACAAAGAAGGGTAGTGGGAATACGAAGAAAGACACTAGAAAGTGGTGCAGATTCCATAAAGTCCCTGGCATAACAATGATGAATGTTGCTCAAAGTAGTCATTGGTGGCCGAGCTGAAATCCTCGAAGTTAGATGAGGGTTCCTAATCAGAATCAGAACCAAAAAAAGAAAAGTAAATCATTGATTCAAAACCCAGTTCCATTTTTGCTAACACCAAGGTCTAGCCAAGTGAACCTGAAGAACTGGAGGAAGGTGAGCACCTTTTCCACTCACAGATGTGGGTGAAGGGTGCTCCACTACACTTCATTTTCGATAGTGGAAGTCAGAAGAACCTCATCTCAGCAGAGGTCACCAAGTGGTTGGAACTGCCAACAACATGACATCTGCAACCTTACACCATCGGGTGGCTCCACCAAGGGAGAGATCTCCAAGTCAACCAACAATCTCACCTACCCTATGACATCAAGCACTTCAAGGATGAGGTATTGTGTGATATTATTGTGTGATATTCGCCCCCTTGAAGTTTGTGATGTTATTTTAGGCCATCCTTACTTGTGGAAATGTCATGTTGTATATGAGTCTAGACCTCGCAATGTTATTATTACTTTGGGAATAAAATTGTACATGATATCAGAGGTAGCTCCACCTACTACCATTTCTTTGATCTCTGCTAAGAAATGTAGGAAGGTCATATCCCAGACTGGGAAATTTGTCTTCTTTATGATTCACTCTCAAAGTGAACAGAAGGTCAAAGCCACATCCATGACATCCATACAGGGCCTCTCCACAATGCAGAAGTAGGTGGAGAAGGTCGTGGAGGAATACAAAGACATATTCTCCTCACCCATTGGGGTACCTATACATTGTCAGGTCAAACATTCAATCGATCTGACCCCTGGCACACCTCTACCTAATGGGCCAGTCTATCACCACTCTCTTATGGAAAATGAGGAAATCAAGTGCCATATCCAAGAGATGCTCGAAAAGGGGCACATCTGACCAAGCTCCTCACCTTGTAGAAGCCCAATTGTACTCATGCAGAAGAAAGACAGGACCTGATGAATTTGCATTGATTACAGGGCCCTAAACAAAATCACAGTCAGGAACCGATACCCAATTCCCCAAATTGATGACCTTTTTGACCAGCGCAAGGGAGATAAGTACTTAAGTAATATTGACCTGAAGTCCGTCTACTGCCAGGTCCCAACATAATAGACTGATGTATGGAAGACTGCTTTCAAGTCCAAAGAGGGTCTTTTTGAATGGTTGGTCATACCCTTTGGTTTGATGAACACCCCAACCAATTTCATTAGGTTGATGGATGATATCTTGCGACCTTTCACCAATTCGTTTGTGGTGGTATATCTAGATGATATCCTTATCTTCAACAATATTTGGGTAGAACACTTGTAGCATATTCAACATGTCCTTCACACTCTGTGGCAACATAAGCTATATGATAACTTGGAAAGATGCTACTTCCACATGAACATGGTCCAATACGTAGGTTACATTGTTGATGAGCATGGTGTTAATGTAGATCCAGGAAAGATCCAAGTCATTCATGCTTGGCCAACCTCGACCACACTAACCAAGATTCAAAGTTTCTTGGGACATGCCAATTTCTATCATAGGTTCATGTTTGGATTCTCCCATGGGTCCTCAGCCGAGTGACTAAGGGTGGTGGCAAATAAAATTTTTTGTGGGGAAAGTTGCAATAGAAATAGTTCGATGATATGAAACCTCACTTGTGCTCAGCACCGGTGCTCTCATTACCCGATCTGCAACAACCCTTTGAGATTGAGACATATGCTTTTGATTATGCTGTGGGCCCAATTCTCACTCAGCATGGTCATCCAGTGGCCTATCATAGTGAGACACTATTAGATGAAGTCTATAAGTACCCCATGTATGACAAATAAATGTATTCCATTATACAATATTGCCTCCAATGGAAGCATTACATTCTCAGGAAGGAGATAGTCATCCACACTGATCACAAGCCTTTGCAGTTAATGCAAACAAAAGGTAAATTTAAGAATGACCACCATCAAAATTGGTCCACATACTTGTAGCAATTTCATTTCAACACCAAATATAAGACAAGGAGAACTAATCACATCGCTGACTTCCTCAGTCAACCCCTAGTTGCAACATTAACCATGGTTCTCCACTCCTGTGGACATGAGGCCTTGGGGTGGTCCCAACTCTACAAGAGAGATTCTGACTTCGCTACCACTTACCAGATGTTGGGCGTAGGAACACCCTTCACTAAATTTCATCTTCAGGATGGACTTTTATGTCATCTTTGCCATCTCTATGTTCCCTCAAGCGAGCAGGCAAAGCTTATTTGGGAATATCACTACAGTCGGATGGTAGGACACTTTGGTGTGGAAAAGATAGTGGCAATGCTACATAAGTATTTCTATTGGCCGAAACTTCAACAGGAAGTCAACAAGTACATTCGGTCTTGCACTACCTACACTATTTCCAAACCAACCATTAAGAAGAAAGGCTTGTACACCCCTCTCCCTACTCCTGATAAGCCTTCGGAATCCACCTTGATGGACTACATGTTTGGCCTTCCTTCAACCAAGAAGGGAAATTACTGTGTTTTTGTGGAGGTTGATCAATTTTCTAAGATGGCCATTCTGACATTCTGAAAGAAGAATATCACAATGGAGGTCATTGCCAAAATATTCTTCGAATGGGTGTGGGTGCATTTTGGGATACCGAAAAACATCATCTCATATCGGGACAATAGTTTCCTAAGCACATTTTGCTATACCCTCTAGCCACTGTTGGACACAAAGCTCACCAAATCCACTGCCTTCAACCCCCAAACTAATGGCCAGACAAAGGTCGTCAGCAAGATGATTGCCCATATCTTGCGCATGTACAACTCCAATCATCCACACACATGGGATGAGAGTATCCCCTATGTTCAACATAACTATAATAGAGCTCTCCATAGCTCAACCGAGCACAACCCCTTTCAGGTGGGGTTGGGATTTCAACCATTGGGTCCCATTGATGTCACACTGCCCCTTGTGATCACACAAGAAAAATATTCCCATGTTCAATCTGAGGCTAGAAAAGCCACCAAGTTTATTGAATGGATTCAACACATCTACCAATAGGTCCATGATATTTTCAGAAATCCAATTCTAAGTACAAACAACACCATGATCAACATCGAGTGCCACATAAGTTTCAGGTGGGAGACAAGGTTTGGTTGCATTTACAGAAGGAGCGACTTATAGGACGCCATCAAAATCTTCTCCCACTTTGTTATGGTCCTTACACCATCACCAAGGCTATTGGTGACAATTATTTTGAGCTAAGTATTTCTCCCTTGGCTTGCACCCAATACTGTTCAATGTGGACCTCCTTCAACCATACTTTCCAGCATTATTAGACACATCAGAGAAAGTAGAGCAGTTGAAACCGACATAGCTCAACTCTGAATGCATGGAATAGGCCACCATTGATCAGATCATGGACACACAGGTTACATGAACTCATCAACAGATGATCCATTTTTATAGAGTTGTCAAAGAAGGGAAACTCCTACACCAAGGAAAGTGGCTCACATGGGGCCAAGTTCAACAAAAGTTTCCTCATTTGATGGGGGAAATCAATGTAATGGAGACCATTTCTTCCTAAGGGGGGAGGATTGATCCAAATGGATATCAGTGGCCACCCACCTATTCCACTGGCTCAAAGCACAATTTTCCATTTTGGCAGTTTTTCTACACTTTTTCGGGTCCTAAACTTCCAAGGCCATTTTGAGGCCATAAAAAACATTTTCTAAGCATGACAATGCTAAAAAAGTTGCCAAAGGCATGCATGGGCTGACTAGAATGTGTACTTCTCAGCTAGACCTTTCCAATGGGCTATCGAGTGTGTGAAACGAAGATTGTATGAAAAAGTTATGACCTCAGGAAGTTGGCACACCAACTAACCCCATCAGGGCCCACAATCGTTTTGGCGTTTCATCTCCTAGGGTTAGGTTTTTTGATGTTGAGGGTTTCCTCATTGCTTCTTTATGATAAAAAGGCCTTTCGGTCTCATTGTTATGTGCTTTGGTGAATGCACGTATCCATCACATATCTTCTCAGAGATAATCTACCACCATTCGAGCGAGTTTGTTTCATTCTTCATTTGATCCAGGTGGATATTGGTGGCCACCTACTTGTTCCATATTCCAACTGGCTCATCTGGACAATTTTTAGTTCATCACGTTTCTCTGTAATGGGGAAATTTCTTTGTAATTGTGGTTTCTACACTTACGGGGCTATCCCGAATCCCTACACAACATCCAGGTGGATATTAGTGGGTGCCCACCTATTCCATCTGGATTATTTTGGAATTTTTCATGTTAGTAAATCTTTCTGTACTTCCAGGGCCATTTTGGGGCTCT